>VUQJ01032872.1:0-22947 GCA_015108635.1 Andinoacara biseriatus | reverse complement strand
AATTGAATATATGGTCCTTCACAGCAACCAGTCTTATCTGGTCTCTGTATGTTACTTCAGCTTCTGTCAAGCCTCATGAATCAAGTAACATAATTACAGAGAGATTAGTTCATTATTTGTAGTTATATTCAAGTTATATGCAAAGGCATACTTGCACAGATCTGAGGTTCTAAAGGTGCCAGCTGATCCTCCCCCACTCTCCCTTCATGCTTCATGGCTGCCAATTATTGCCTAGTCACTTCTGTCCAGTATACAGAAATCCTTTTATTTTTGTTTTTTCAGGCGCGTCAAACATGGTAACTGGGGAAACAAAGAGTTTCTTCAGCTTTGCAAAATCTGTGAGTCAGAGATACAGTCTTATCATCAATATTTGAAAGGAAACTGTAACTACCTGTAACTAGCCAGTCAGCTACATGTCATTGCAAATGAAACACACACACATCAGTCACACTTGTTTGTTTTTTTCCAGTGGTGGCAAGTGGAGAAGGTGAACCCTATTAAGCTATACGAAGAGAACAAAGTCATAGCTGGGTTTTCGCTCCTCAACCTCCTCTTCAAACAAGGAAGATGTGGCCTGGTGAAATCAGTGATGGACAAACTCTTCTGTCTGTATGAACAAAAGAAGATCAAGCCTGTCGTCGACTCCCTCTGGGCACTGGAAGAGGTAAGACCCTGAAGTAATCAGAGGGTTTAAGACGCTGAGGTCGATGATGATCAAATTAAAAATGACCTGATCGCACTGGCAACACGATCTGAGATGCCAGAAAAGATTTAAGACAAATTCATGTAAACGCCCTGGACAGAATATAATCTGTTGTTTGTCACTGCTGCATCTGTGGGACATTGTCAGCTGTCCTTGGACATTCTTCCACAGATGGTGGGTAGGTTGAATCTTCCTATTCAACTATTATTTCACACCCACATAAAGCCCAAAAGACCATACACCAATCACTTGATTTCCACTCTTTAAGTCTCCCTGTGTCTGTGGTTACTCCATTTGTGAGGAACCTTCGTACAGTAGCTGCACACCTCGGCTAATAATCTGATCTGTACTGTGTAATCTTTACCAGAGATTTGTGATCAGATGTGCATCATTTGTAAATGTAGACCCAGAACCTTCCTTCATAACAAGGAAGAGACTCATAAATGCTCCATTAGAATTGGTTGTGTCAGACATATGGAAGCATTGAAGGCCAGACTGTTTCCATCACACTGATAATATGTCAGCACATTTATACTTGATTTCTTCTTTTTACTTTGCATTCACTGCTTGTATTTTTACTAGGCCATTTGTGGCTCACATCCCTGGTGCTACATAAGCATGATGGAAAAGTACCACATTAATACGGCGTACCTGTGGCACTTACAGGGATTTTCCGGCCTTTGGCACCCTCCAAACATATTTAAACCCAAGCCAAAGGAAAATCACCAGTAACATAATAAAACACATTTGCTAGAAGCAAGTTTTGTTAATTGGTTGATTCACTTAATCAGGCACAACATATTTGTTTAATCAAATGGTCAGAAATAACTGAAAAATGCACCAACTTTTTTCAAACAAGGTAACACAAACTCACTGCCTTTGTTGTACACGGGGCAATCATGCTTACGTGAATATTCATCCTCTTAATATCCATTTTAAGCCAGAAAAGCCCTGGTTTATGATGCAGGTTTAGTCAGTGTGCATTTGACCAGTGTTGGTGTCATTCGTGAGAACAGCCTCAATTTAACCTCTTGTTGTATTTTCCTTTCTCTGAGGTCCAGCAGCTAAAGTAGAAATGGGACCAGAGTAGGGCAGAAACAATTCTGTGTTTTTTGGTATCTTAAATAATAGACAAAGAGAGCACAGCCAGCTACACAGCTGTTTTCTCTTATTTGCTTAATTAAACCATTTGCAAACAAGGATTATGTGGCTTGATTTATTCATTTAGCTGCACCTGTGGGGGGGGGGGGGGGCTGCTTTCAATACTCTTGTAGGTTAATGAATTTGCCGATGCCTTACGACTCCGGCAAACTTATTACTGCACAAATTCAGACCAAACACAGGTCAGATTGGTCAGAATAAATGAAGAAGCTGCATGGGTGTCCAGGTACTTTAGACTGTGCCGCTAATATTCCAGTTACTTTACATGGGGAAAAGGAGTAGAACATTTATCCTCAGACTTTGTTTCACTCTGAAAGATACTTGAGGAATTTAGATGAAACCAGAGGTAGTGGAAGTAATAATCACAAGAAAGCTTACTGCAAATTATTCTAGACTCTATCTATAGCCAGATAGAGATATTTTTATGAAATTATTTCTCATGGGAAACTTTCCATGTACTGTTGTCATTACTTTGGCAGATTGCTCAGGCCATTCACTGGAACCATTGCCCATGAAGAATCTCATTAGAGGGGAGGATAGCGTGGGATGTAGTGTCAGGGGCACAGCTTGCCTCAGTTGTTTATATGCTTGGAAAGAGAGGTTAGTTTACATGCTGACCATAGCAACCTTTCTTTCTGGAATGGGAAGTTGGACAATATGCATGACTGGGACAGAATAATGGTTGTTTTTCTGACCACGTGTAGTTTTAGTAAGGAAAATATTATAGAGCTGCTGCAGTGAATGCTATTAAGGATTCTGAAAAACAAAACTGAACCCATGTAATATCCCATGTGATTATTGGTCATTAGACAAAGAGACCTAATTCACCCAAAAAGTGGAATTTATCCCCCTGCGAGCTCTTCTGGAAAGTTGCTACCTAACAGGGTTGGACCTAAAAGTGTTGGACAAGTTTCTGACCCAGTTTTCCTTTTCCCTTGATTTTGGCTATTTATTTAACAGTTGAATGCCTGTGACACAATGGATTACAGACAAAGGCAACTGTGTCTGTATAGATTGTAATGAGAAAGCAAGATATGGCACGGTAATCTTTTGTGGTGGGTCGGATTTTATTTTTGTCCTCATCAGCCAGACAGCCTTTAATCAGAAGCACCATGATTAAATGTGCACATTCTTGGATGGTCTAGCAGCTTTTCATAAACTTTGCTTCTGGTGTCCTGTTGCCTGCTACATGGTGACACAGCGACACGAAACTGCATCCAGTGGTCAGCTGCTAGTGGTCTGTTGTTTATCTTATGAAATCTCAAAAATACAAAAACCGTGACAACAGAAGCTTGGCTCATTGGTGCATGTTTTGGCTCTCAATGCTCCTGGGCTATGTTGGTGAACACAAGTGTGATGTTTTATGATAGCATATGAAGAGTGTGTGTTTGTTTTTTTAAAGGAAGGCCATTTGGAGCAGCCAGTGAGCAGTTGTAGAAGCCTTGTCAGCGTACAGCAAACTGTTGCCTCAGCTGCTGCAGCGCGATTAGATATTCATTATTTCAATGCTAATGCAGGCCATCAAGTTTGCCACAATGTGATTCTGAGTGTGCTGGGAATCTGTTTATAGTCACTGAGTGAATGCTATGTAGCTATTGAATTTAAAAAAAGGATGAGGATGATTGACTGGGGACTTTATTTTGTAGGAATTTTTTAAGAAACAGTTTATTTTGATGTGACTAAGATTTTACATCTGTGTGGCAATAAATGGTTATTCTTAATATATTAGTTATTAAAGCCCACTCCACCCTGCCAGATTTTCAATCTAATCTCCAACACACTTGCTATTGATTTTCTGCGTCAGTGAAGTGCTTGGTGTGATGTCAAAAATCAGCCAGCAGAGTGAGTCAGCATAATTTTGTCAACATGAAGGCCATTAACTTTCCCTGCACAGTAAGCCTACAATATAGCTAAAAAATGGGTCCCATGTTTATCATCTCCAGGAAATTATTGAACCTTTTTCTGTGGTTTTAAAATTGTATCAGCAGGTGTTTGTTTTTGTTAATGAAATGTTACAGCAGTCTCTCTGTTGGCAAGCTTTTACTGTTAAACCAGTAATGCTGAAGATAAACACTGTGCAGCTTGTTTAAAATAAGTTAATGTTATGTTTTATTCTCAGGTAAAAGAGGCGATGCAGAGAATTCATGACAGAGGCAACATAGGAAAACTCATTTTGGATGTTGAGAAGTCTCCCACACCTCTGGTAAGAAGGGTTTTTCTATAGCCAAAATGGCCATATAGCCAAGGACATCTTCTCTGCTAAAAAGGTACACATACATAAACAGGCAGGGCTGTCCATCCATACATCCATTTTCTTCTGCTTATCCGGGGCCTACCACTTGTAATTACAATCTTGTTCTTTGGATCACTCCCCAAAGCTCATGACCATAGGTGAGGGTAGGGATGTAGATTACCCGGTAAATCAACAGCATTGCTTTCACACTCAGCTCCCACTTTACCACGACTGACCGGGGCAGTGTCCACATCACTGCAGACGCAGCCCCAATCTGTCTGTTAATCTCCCACTCCCGTCATTTGTGAACAAGACCATGAGATATTTAAATTCCTCAACTTAGGGTAGCAATGCATCCC
Source organism: Andinoacara biseriatus (assembly GCA_015108635.1). NCBI lineage: Eukaryota > Metazoa > Chordata > Actinopteri > Cichliformes > Cichlidae > Andinoacara > Andinoacara biseriatus. Next base: position 18,491 of record VUQJ01032872.1, on the reverse strand, counting down.
TCAGCCAGAGTGAGCACTCCACCCTTTTCTGGCTGAGGACCATGGCCCTAAGACTTAGAGGTGCTAATTCTCATGCCAGCTGCTTCACACTCGGCTGCAAACCATTCCACTGTGAGCTGGAGGCCACCACCTGATGAAGCCATCCGCACAATGCAGAGATGATATTCTGAGGCCACCAAGGCGGAAGCCTTCCGCCACTTGGCTACATCTAGAAATTCTGTCCCAAAAAATTATGAACTGAATCTGTGACAAAGGGCAGCCGTGGTGGAGTCCAGACACCCACAGGAAACAAGTCTGACTTATGGCAATATGGATCAAGCTTTCGCTGCAGTTGTAAAGGGACTGAATGGTCTGCATCTGAGGGTTAACTAACGGACAGACTCTCCTTTCCAACACCATGGCATAGATCTTACCGGGGAGGCTGAGGGGTATGATCCCCAAATAGTTGGAGCACACCCTCAAGTCCCCCTTCTTATCCCATTAACAGTGGGCGAGCACCACCGATACACCTGTTACCTGCCCTTATTTGCCCTAAACAGCTGGTTAATGCATATCACTACCGTTTGTCCTATTTTAAAAATTCAAACGGTTTCTGAAAACTGAGAAATTGCACTTCACACTCAACATACGGTTATTATGGTAATTTTTGCAGGAAGTCAAAAAATGGTGTCACTTTTGAAATTCACTGGCCAGTGGGCCCAAAGTAAATAAAGGGATAAGATGGGGACAACCATTCCAGATATCCATGCGGCATTGCAGAGGCGTGTCAACTAAGACAGCCCTACAACATCCAGAGCCTTTTGGGAACTCAAGGTGAATTTTGTCCACTCCAGGGGCCCTGCCACCAAGGAGTTGTTTAACCACCTTAATGACCTCAACTCCATTGATGGGCGAGTCATCTCCCTCGTTCTCAGACTCTGCTTCCACTACAGATGGTGTGTCAGTGGGATTAAGGAGGTCCGTGAAGGATTCCTTCCACTGTCCGATTATAGCCCCAGTTGAAGTCAGCAGTGCCCCACCCACATTATAAACCATGTGGGTAGAGCACCACTTTCCCCTGCTGAGTTGCCTGAAAGTTTGTCAGAATTGCTTTGAGGCCATCCATAAGTCTTTTTCCATGGCCTCACCAAACTCCTCTCACATCCCGGTTTTTGCTTCATCCACCGCCCGAGCCGCATTCCGCTTGGCCTGCTGGTACCCATCAGCTGCCTCCGAAGTCCCACAGGCCAACCAAGCCAGATAGGCCTCCTTCACCTTGCTGGCTCCCTTCACCTCCGGTGACCACCATCTGGTTCAGGGATTAGCACCATGACAGGCACCAACCACTTTGCAGTCGCAGCTGTGAGCAGCAGCCTCAACAATGGAGGTGTGGAAAATGGTCCATTTGGACTCCATGTCCTCAGCCTCCCTCGAAATGTTGTCGAAGTTCTGCCAGAGGTGGGAGTTGAAGATCTCACGGACTAGGGCCTCTGGCAGGCATTCCCAGCACGAGGTCTGGGAACGCCACCTGATCCAACTCACCACCAGGTGGTAATCAGTTGACAGCTCTCTTCACCCAAGTGTCAATCTGATGATACAATTACAAAATCTATCATCAACCTGTGACCTAGGTTGTCCTGGTCCCATGTGCACTAATGGAAATCCTTATGTACGAACATGGTGTTTGTTATGGATAAACTGTGGTTTGCACACAAGTCCAATAACAAAACACAAGACAGGTCATTTCTCCCAATCACGCCTGTCCAGGTTTCACTGCCATTGCCCACATGAGCGTTGAAGTCTCCTAATAGGACGATACAGTTGCCGGATGGAGCACCCTCGAGCACCCTGACTAGCAACTCCAAGAAGGGTGGGTACTCTTGGTACATAAGTGCAAACAACAGTCAGGACCCAATACCCGGCTCTAAGGCAAAGGGAAGCAACCTTCTCGTCCACTGGTGAAAACGCCAATATACAGGCAACAAACCAAGGAGATACAAGAATACCAACCCCAGCTCACCGCCTCTCACCTAGGACAATCCAGACTGAAACAGAGTCTAGCCCCTCTCCAGGAGACTGCTTCCAGAGCCCAGGCCATGCATTTAGGTGAGCCTGACTATATCTAGCCGGTATCTCCCAACCTCACGCACTAACTCAGGCTCCTTCCACACCAGAAAGGTGACATTCCATGTCCCAATAGCTAGTCTTGATAGCCAGGGATCGGTCCACCAGGGCCTCTGCCCTTGGCCACCGTGCATTCTTCTCACAATGCATTACTTGTTGACTTGCAAAGTGGTATTTGTAGTAAATTAATATTTATATATTCACTTTATTTTGCTGACAGCCACATTTTAGCTCTTGTCAGGATTGTAAGAAAGCAGTGAGTAGGATTTCTTCTCTTCCTTTCCACAGTTATCTCAACCCATCCACTGCCTGTTAGCAGATTTCACTGTATCATTTGATGTCAGCTCACATTAAGTTAATGATGGCAGTAAAAAATATTTTATCTCTAGATGGCCAGCGACAGCACAGAGACCAGTGAAGCAGGAGAGGAAGAAGAGGAGCCCGAGGGAGACAATGACAGCAAGGAGCGGATGCCTTTTATCCATTAGACCCAACAAAACTCACTGCAACACACCTAGAGACACTGGAGAGGCAGCACAGTTTCACCAGAGGAACACAACCCCACTCGCGTGTGTTTGTGTGCATGTGCTGTATGCATGAATGTATGTATGTGCAGTATACTTTTGTGCCTCTTGTCTGTTTCCTATTATGTGTCGGTTGATTAGTCGAAGCAACGGATAAATAAAGAAAAACAACCTGTCACCCAGGCCACAAGTGCAAGAGCCATTTCAATACAGTGCTATATTATATGCTGTACTATGAAGTAATTACATGCTACCCAATAGTATGAATAGGTTTGTGTTCACTTTATAGTTAATGCATCTGCCAGTGGTTTATTAAATTAACAGCAAACTGTAGAAGCATTTAAACCTTCTGACTTGTTATTGTCATGTTATGATTAGCGCCCATGAAGTAGAATAAGTAAAGAAACAAGCTAACACATCTAAATATTTCACAACACAGGATGAAAAGCCTTTTTTTCTGTGCCCAGCCGTGAGAATTATGAGTAAACAGCTCAGTAGGTTTGAGAAAGTGACCCCAGTGTTTTAATCAGCTCTGACCAAGGGAATGCATCCCTTTCTCATGTTAAGTAATATGTTAGCCAGAAGAGGCAGAAAAGTCTGAGTGTAGATATTTGCATGACATTTTATGCTAATGTGCCAACCTTATATTATGGGATCACTAGTGCCTTTGAGCTACAAACGAGTGTTAAATACTTGAAATATATTCCTTATGTGCAGTTCACATTGAACAAACAAAAAAGGTATTTTTAAGTGGAAAATGAAGTGTAATTTAAAAAAAAACAAAAACTTGCTCGTTGGATCGCGTAACAAGAGGGATTTGGACTTATTTTTCCCACAGAACTGTATATTCAGAACTTGCATACATGTTACATGTGTAACACTGCAACTTTATTGTTTCCAATCAGAAAAACGCTTGGGACAATTTTGTAAACACTTAAGTTGAACAGGACAAATTTAAATTTATACCTGCATCAAAATCCTGTTTTGTTTTTTTTTTTTGTTTTTTTTTCTCTTCTTAAGGATTAAGAAGTTAGTCAGATTCAGACTGCAGTCTAAGGTTTTTAGTGTTTCTGCTTTGCTTGTCTGACCAAAGTTGTTTACTTGCTGGTGCCTCACAACAAAAGTGCCATAAAACATAAATGATGAAGTATTTTTACAGTGAGCTGGTGTATAAGGCTGATTTAGGTTTGAGGAACACTGTGTAATATTTTAGTTAAGTATAGCAACCTCTGCTTTTACACCACATCAAATACACCCACCTACTCTGATAACAGATCTGTTTTTATTTTTCAAAGCAGAAAAAAATTGCGGAACATTTAAATTTCTCTAGTTACACCACCTTGCTTATTCAGTGTGTTTGTATTGGCTAGTTGTCTGAATTCTTTATCACTCTGGGCTCAGCTACAAAAACAATACGAGAAGTTGGTGTATTGTAATTGAAAAAGGTATAAATTAATAAATGTGTAACTTAAAAGCTAAGAATACTGCATGCTTTGAATGTGAGTGATAAACAGTGGAGACAAGTTGTTTAATGGGTTTGCTAAAGTGATCAGATAAATTATTTTCTAGACTTGAAAATTAGGATGTTGTTTAAACAATTTAGGGGAAGAGAAACATCTAAATTTTGATGCCTTCAATGTCTGTTAGTGTCTGTGTGTGAGAGAGTTTTTGAGTATGTGTTCATATTGCCTTGTGAAAAAAAGTGTGTAATTTGTTGTTCATTATTGTAGTATGTTCACAAAATTCCTCAAACTATGGTTTACCTGTGATATATTTTTGCCACATTTTTGTTGTGTACCTTCTTTGAGTACAGCTCTGTTTACTTGAATAAATTTATCTGCAAAGCATTCCTCGTGACTTCAGTAGGTACACTTGTTTAACTGCTTCTTAATGCAAATATCAAATCAGCCAATCACATGCCAGCAACTCAGTGCATTTAGACATGTAGACATAGTCAAGAGGACCTGCTGAAGTTCAAACTGAGCATCAGAATGGAGACAAAAGGTGATTTAAGTGACTTGGTGTTGGTGTCATACAGACAAAACTGAACAGTAGGAGATTGGGAAAAACATTACCTCGTCTGATGAGTCGATTTCTGCAGTGCGATTCAGATGGTAGAGTCAGAATTGGGCAGGAACTTGAAAGCATTGACTTGTTTTCCGTCAGTGCTGGTGGTGTAATGGTCTGGGGAACATTTAAACACCACAGCCTACTTGAAGTGTGGTTACTGACCATGTCCATCCATACCTATCTTCCCATTGGTGCTTCTATTATGTTAACAGCCAGTCTCACAAAGTTTAAATCATCTCAGACTGCTTTCTTGAAATATTTTGGTCTAGCCTGCATTAGGTTTGAAATTTTGGACTTTAATACTACAGCATATTGAACCCCAGCATGAGAACTCAAACACAGATAAAAGAACAAAATAGGAAATACAGTAAGTAAAAGTGAGCCTTTACTGGCTGATGGAAAGCAATGCACAGGGCAACAAACAAAGGCACATACACACACAACTTGAAAACACAGAATTATCCAGGTGGAGAATGAGGCAAGGAGAGAAAAACAGCAAGTAAAACAGCAAGTAACCCAAAGGCAGAGACAAGAAAACTGACACTAAACAAGAAGATGTGAAAAAGAAGTGCAAGTGGGCAAAGACTGATCCTGGAACAAGGCAGAGAGGGAAACGCTGAGAAACACATGAGGGGATGACAGTGAAATAAAAGCAGAAACTACACTTAAAATACTAAAACTCACCATTCCATCCATCCATTCTCTTCCGCTTAGCCTGTTCAGGGTCGCGGAGGGTATCCCAGGGTTGCAGAGCCTAACCTAGCTGACATAGCGTGAGATAGACTAAAACTCATGATATACCAAAATAATAAAGTAATCAAAACAGAAAAAATATGCAAAAAATAAAAATAAAATCCCAACCAAAACCTAAAATCAAAATATATTAACTAGGAATCCAAAAACACAGAACCCTAAGACAATGACGTGCTAGTGAATGCAAATTCTTGTAAGCCTTCAGTGTGGCACCAGAGGGCAACAAAGTAAGGGATTTCTAGTTAGACAGAGTTGAAACAGATCTTTGTCACTAAACCACACATGTATCACAGAGGAGGACAATGAAATATGCTGGTGTCTGATAAGGAAAGGGGTCTAACATTGCTGAGTTTAGAGTTGACTTTTGCTGCGATGCCCCCCGGTTGTGTGGTCAGAATCAGGACTGTATACTCGGCAAAACTGCTGCAGACTTTGTTATTTGAAGATCCACATGTGTTTGGGCTTGAGTAATTATTAGTTAAACCAGAAATGGACTTCTCATAGCTGTTTGCCTACTTTGGTGTTTGATCTGCATCTTAAATGTGCCTCAAGACGGGAAAAGTGCTTTCCTGTATTAACAGGTTGCACTAGAACATCATACAAATAATGTGCTTACACAACTTTTTTTCCATGCCAAAACGTGGACTGAATACTAAGCAACAAGTCTATAAAAACTTATTTTGTACGGTTACTTTTACATGTTCAGAATACACATGTGCATATTGCAGCTACTGCAAAGTATTTCTTAAAAAAGACCTATGCCTGGTTGGAATACATTATTTTGGAGAGTATTTCACTCACAGGGGTAGATGTATTAGGGAGAAAAAAAAACAGTTTGAGGAGTCTAAAATGGGAAATGCGCTATTGCTATATTGAGCCCATATGCCCATGTTTTTTTTGGGTTTTTTTCTTATTTAGCTCCCACTCCCATCTGTATACAACATCTCACTCTAAAAATAGCTTGCCTGCATTAACAGCATTATGTTCAAATATTAGATAAGTGTCTGTTAAAAACAGCTCTAGACCTTTGCTGTGTTGTTACAGCAGAAAATAATCTTTTCATTCACTGAACAAGATGGTGTCCTTTTTCCAGTCTCAAGTTGATTATGTCCAAACTTGACATGTGATGAGAGGAAGAACACAGTGCTGTATTGAAGCAGTCAATGGATTTCAGGTTTGTTTGTCAAATGAAAGGGAATGCTGCTTAGTGCACCTTGTCCCAAGCAAATATTTGTCTAAAAATAACTCGACACAACGAAATCATTATTGGCCTCCACCCTTTCACCTCCCTCGCCTCCTCCTGATGTTTGGGCAAAAACAAACACATTTTGAGCCAATACAGGGAGAGAACCCAGAAAGGCATACAGAGGTCCAGTATATATTGAGTAGCCCGCAGAGTTTTTGGTTCCTTTCACAGCAGCACAACGTGGGCCACTGTGTCCTGTACTGTAGGATCCGCTGGCCTCAGACATGGCACACCTGGCCCTCCCCATCTTCCTCGTCCTCGGCTTCTCCGTGCTCCACATCTGCTACAGCCATCCATCTCGCACCAGGAAGGCTGTTTCACCTCGTCAGTCTGGCGGTAACAGTATACATCCTTTACAGTTCATGAAAAATGTATACGGTATGTTTATGTGACCTGCTTTTTTGTTTTGTTTTGTTTTTTTGCCTCCTTGTGCCACTACAGAGGAAGATGATCTGAAATCCCAGGTTGAGCGGTTGTGGCAGGAGGTGAATTTACTGAAAGAGATGCAGGCATTGCAGACAGGTATTAATGAGAGCTTTTCCACACGCTTGATTAAGCAATAAAAAAAGTGTTTACACAGCTGAGAGGTTAACCTGACAGCCAGATTTTAAACTTACAAGTGATTCTATAATTAGCGGCCCATTTCATATCAACCAAAAAGTGAAAAAAGGAAAACAAAACCAATCAATGTTCTTTTTTCTTTTTTTTTTTGCTAAATAATAAAATTAAAATGTTTCCACCAGATACCTCAATAGTGTGCAAAATCCATAAACTACTAAGCTAAAGAACTGATGTATCATAGAAAACATGAAAAATGTGTTTAAAAGGTCTTAAGCCTCTTCACCAGCAGTTTGAGGGTTTCTGCCTTATTCACAATATTCAATTTTATGTGCTCTGATGTCATTAAGGATAAACACTTAACATGAATCCATATTAGATTGAATTTAGGGCTATTCAACGTCCTTATGTAAGGCTTCTCTCTCTTATTGCAGGCCAACATTTTGCAGCTTAAAAAACCTTACTTGTTATGGATCTCACTACACAAATGTCAGCAGGATCCCATCCTTTCAAATCGCTGAATCATAACAAACTGAGCCAAACTTCATGAAATCACTGCTTTGTTGATAGAAGTATTTTTGAAGAGCAATGCTCCTTTAATCAGGCAGTTGTTTAGATCAGTTACATTAATCCCTTTTAAATATATCATGTGAAGCACGTGCTTTTGTAATTACTATGTAACTGCACTTTTTCATACTTTAACATGTAATTTCTGTAAAATAATGATAATTATGATCTACTAATAACGATAATAGTGAATGTTTTTAAATCTAAACCCTCGATGTAAGCATAAACTATGACAATAGGCCTAAACCCTGATACATTATCAGTTGTGTTACCTGTCAAATGTATTACCTAGGTATAACATAGTTAACAGGTAACATACTGAAGATGAAACCACACTGCATTTAAAATAAGTGAATAACTTAATACATATTAATGAGTCGTACATATATTTTTAAATACCTTTCTCATTTTTTATGATTATTTTGGAAAAAATAATGGTGAAGATAATTCACAAAATCATGTATCCTTGTTAATTTGACATCCATCAAATCAGACAACAAAAAAAAAAGAAGAATTCTAGGAGAGTGTGTGATTTTTCTGCAAAATAAATGATGGAAGCTGTTGACTTTTTTGTATTCATTAAAAACAAATGGGCCTCAATATAAAAGATATCACTGCTTGAAGTGAATATTTAATAAAATTGATAAATACAGCCTGTGACCAAGAATGAAGCTTATGGTACTCATCAATAGAGGGCAGCAACACTCAGAGGAGCCACTGAATGTAAACAGGTTTATATGCACTGCATGAGAGTAACATTGCAACAGTTTTGAGCTCTTTCAATTCCATAACTTTACCATTCACTTCGCTCATAAAGTAAGTACTTTGTGTTTTCAGTGTGTCTCCGGGGCATCAAAGCTCACAGGAAGTGTTATCTTATAATTGAGGAACCCAAAAATTACCATGAGGCAAATGAAGACTGCATTGCACAAGGAGGAACTCTTGCAACACCACGAGACATGACGGAAAACAATGAACTGAGAGACTATGCAAAGAGAAGCACTCCAGGGTCCAAGGACTTCTGGATCGGTGTGGCAGACATAGTGAAAGAAGGCCAGTATGTTGATGTCAACAGCCAGCCAGTCAGTTTCTTTAATTGGGATCGCTCCAAGAAGGAACCCACAGGAACAAAGAGGGAGAGCTGTGCTGCACTTTCAGTGGTTGCACGAGGAAAGTGGTATGATGAGGTCTGTCGCAGCCTGAAAAAGTACATATGCGAATATGTAATTCCCTGAAGACAATTTATTTGACTAAAACTACACAAAAAGGTGTTGTCTGTGACAGTAACTTTTTTTCATTAGAATGTGGTTATTATTAATCAAGTTCCAAAACAGTTTTCATATTCAAAATAGTAACTGGATGGCATTAAATGATTTCTCTGTGATATAAGAACTTATGTTCACATTAAGCTCAGGCAATGACCGAACAGAACAAGAGCTGAGAAAATTATGAGTGAAATTTCATAGAAATAAAACATAAATATAAACCTGTGTTGTTTTCTTACAACTTTTTAAGTTCACTATTATCTTTCTGTATTAGCCTATTAATTTTTTAATTTTACACTTTACATTCATACATGAATGCAAGTGAGTTCCTCAGTTCACACCACAGCACGAAGCATTTTTTTATTGCCTTGCCGGTGGAGCATCAGTATGAAACTACAACGAAACCTGAAAAATGCTAACATTTTATTTTGTGAAGAAATACAACATGTATGAGGAACCCTCGTTGCGTAACAGTTATCAAATTTATTGACTTTAAAAAAGTAGCACATGCAGTTCTGAATGCTGAGTAATCTTTGCACATTACCCGGCTACCATCTAACAAAGAGGGCTGCGCAGTAAAGTAGGTCTCTGATAAAACTGTAAATGTAGGCTCAATTGTGCTCAACTGTCACTGCCTGATTGTAATGAAGTATCGTGTTACAGTATAACTGTGAAAGACTTGCTAGTATCTCTTGAACTTGTTGGCAGATTAAATGAAGGCACACAAGTTATATATATCACTGTAACAACTCTAGGTCATCACATGATCCCTGGTATCATTCTTATAATCCTAGCTAATGCAGGCACCAATGTCTGCCATTTCTATTATAAGATTTTTTTTTCTGACTTTTTCATATGTAGGGATCTAGTTTGATGCAGTAAACAACAGTCTATTCACCCAAACTACATCTGTGTCTCCAGACTCAGCTGCAGAATTCACACTAAAATACAGACTTTTCCTACCTGACCTTTCTTTGGAAAGTGGGAGGAAATCTGGATCACCAGCAATAAACTCAAACAAGCACAAACATGCAGACATACAGAGCAGAACTGTTATCAGACCTTGAACCATCTTGCTTTGAGGTGAATATGAAATCTTCACCCCTGTTTGCTCTCATTTGCTTCTGCCACACTGCAATACAGAGTGCAGATGTCCAGTTATGGGGCGAATGTTATTGTTCATGTAAATACAAACCACCAGTTTAACAATCTACACATGAGAGTGCAGCTACTACTGTGTCATTGTGTCTACACCTGCTCTTGAATTATAGCCAGTTGATGTTCTAAACATGTGGCAGATCTGTTAATGGAGTAATTAACTAATTTATAAATACATATCAGATGTGCATCCCTGCAGTGGGGTTAAGATGGTGACCATGAGTCTGGCCAAGGACATTTAGGTTTCACTCCCTCTTTTCTTCCTAACTCTTCAATCTGTAATAAACATGTACATCCCTCCCCAAATGAGCTTTTAGAAATGATGAATTAACATCTGTAGAAGATGGACACAGCTGTGTTACACTACTAAAGATGATCACAGACCGGTATGTGGGGATCCACCCATTCATCCATCCATGCATCTTTAATCCATTCTCCATTCTTTAACCTCTTATAAAGCTATCATAAAGTGAAAGGCTGACAGTTTAATTAAACACATTCATATATGCCCAGTACATCACCATGAATGAAAAAAGTCTATAGAAATACTAGATCATGTAATAAAGTAGACTGGATATTTAATGCTTCTGGTTTGAGTTACAGCAAGGGTGGGTAACTAATTTTCCCAAGGGGCCACATGAGAAACATGGACTATTGTGTATTACTAAAATAATACTGGGGCCTATTCCATCTGTCTTAGGGTGAAAGGCGGGGTACACCCGCCAGCCTATCACAGTGCCAGCGCAGAGAGACAATCATTCACGCCCACACTCTCACCAATTGGCAGTTTAGAATTACCAAATAGCCTCACCATGCACGCTTTTGGACTGTGGGAGGAAACCGGAGTACCCGGAGAGAACCCACGCAGAACATACAAATGCCACACATAAAGGCCCCAGCCGCCCAGTGGATTTAAACCAACCACTGCTAATCATATTATATTCACACATCTCTCTCACACACAAACTGTATGCGTCTGTGTAGCTTTCTTCACTGCCCACAAACAAAAATCAAACAAATCAAAAAACAAGTGAAAACGTACACACTCATCGACGTCATCCTGTCCGCATCACGCACGCTTGTCTGGATAGAAAGTGACGCCAGAGCTCACCGAGGGAAGTCTCGCGGAGTAAAAACACCGGCCATTTTTCTCCATTTATAGCACGACACTTTGTGCTTTGGGTAGTGTAACCGAGAGTGTTGCTATTTCACTTTGATAAGCCTACAAGTTTTGACAAGTTTAATTTTGTTATCCAAGCAACCAAACTTCCAACAAACCGACCACAAACAATGTTTGTGTTGATCGCTGCAAAGTTTGTTCGCTGACATCCCCGTCCGGATAGATGCTTGTCTAAAACTGTCGCACAAATGGAAATGGTGCCTAGCGAGGAGAACCAGTTCGTATCCAAAGAGGTGAGGTTATTATGGCCGTGTTCAGGTCGGAGAGCCAGCCTCTCGAGGCAATAGCTGTCACCTTTGGAGACTATGCAGATTAATGATGTAAAACTTTTTGCAACACTTTTAAAGTTTGCGATCTTACCTTATCTTTGATATGCTATCTCTGAGCCGCTAACAGTTAGCCAAACATGACTTAGACGGCCTATCATTACACGGCTAACTAACGTACCCGCTAGCATCAGTTAGCGGCTAGTTTCGCTGCATTTCAGACGAAGTAAATTTTTAGGTAGCAAAGCTTTAGCATAATTACAATTTAGTTGATCAGGTTTAGAACTAGGCTTTATTATCATCGAAACCTCTAACCCTCTCTGTTGTTGCTGATGACATTTTGCTGTCCCGTCAAAAGGAGAGATTTGTCAACATCACTTAGCTTACTAGCATAACATTAGCTTGTGGGATTTAGCTAGTCACCGCCGTTAGCTTCGTAAATCTGACCAGTGGCAACAACTCCGGCTAATCTAGATGTTTTTGAAGTTCCCCAACCAAACGCAAAAGACGAGCAGGGCTGAAGTAGCGTCGACCCCTTATACTAGTTTTGCAGCTATGTCTACTTTGAACCCTTCTTTAAGCAATTTGGAGATTGTTTTTGAGTAAAACTGTTACTTTAAATGTAAATGTTAATGGCAGCAAGACAAATTTTTAAGCTAACGCTAATGTTAGCGGAATTGACTAGCTGCGTTGCTGGTAGAGATGCGGGTAAATGTAACAGTGTTAGCGGCAATCTCAGAATATTTTTTTTGTAACATCCTCGAAAATCTCAATTATTTCTGAAATAAGTTACTTGGCATTTGTTTAGCGGTGTACTCTGCGTATCTTGGTGTTCATTTAACGCGTAAAGTCTTATTCTAAACATTAGCAGTGCTGTGTTATTCACACAGGATCAACACGAATCGGCTCTGTCCTCGTTAAACAGCCGTGACTGTGGTCAGGGTTGATTACTGACATGTTAGCTCACATGTTAACAGGGTCATTTAAAATAAACATGCTATACTATACTACTGACATGGTGGTCATATTCGTGTAATGTGGTATACCAATATTATGTGGAGTATCAGTATTTTTAGAGGCGTATTATTTTGTTCATAGTACTATTTCATTCAGAGTAATTTGTCAGGCATCTCATTAGCTACTCACTAGCTACATTGGTAGCTAGTGGAAATGCTGGTTTTGATGAGCCAGCCTTTTTCTAATTTTCTTTCAATTTACATAGTAAATTGAAAATCGAGCCTTTCAACAAGGACCTTAGCTTGACCTTAGTTTGTCAAGGAGCAATAAAGTAATATTTCTTTATCATCATAGTACTTTGGCACCTGAGGCTTGTATTATGAAGCAGGATTTCTTCTGATCCAGTGTAACATCAGGGCTAACTCTGGGTTTTCTGTACTATGATGGTGGTTCATTTTTCAACAGTATCAACTTGATAACTTGTGCTGCAAACCTAACTTGCTCTGGAGGAGGTTAGGTTCCAGATTAGAGATCAACAGATATGAAATCACTGCCTACTGTCTGGAAAATAGCATCACCATTCCTGGAGGATCCTTCAGATTTATATGCACAGAGAGAAGAAGGGTCTAATTTTTTTAAGTGTCTAATGTCTGTGCATTTCCCTGTTATTCAATAATAAATATGAATTCTTAGATGCAAGTTTATTCCTTTTTTTTTTTTTCCAGTTGGCTTCAGACAATTTTACAATTTTGTTACCTCTCCCGCTGATAGGTGGAGGAAGGTTATGTTTTTTTGTAAAATCAGCTGTTCTGCTGCCAGTGCACTTACCCATTGACAGTTTTGCAGAGGAAACCCTAAATTTACTTGGCGAGTTGATAACCAGTTTCGTGTCTCCGTTTACTGCCAATGTTATGGTGAATCCAGATAACAGAATGCTACCCTGGGCATGTGGAGCTTGCTTTGTAGTACAAGACCCTGGTCTGTATTAGATAAGTCAGATAGTAGAAATGTTGACATTATAACCTCCATTGTTTATAAACAGGGCCGTCATTTTGCATCTAAAGACAGAAAACGGCATCCTGTCCAGAACAATATTAAGATATATTTGAGATGTATGGTGTGGTGAAGGTAATGCAAACTGCAGCTGGTGGTGAGAATAGGAGGAAGCTAAGGTGGGATATTCTGGGATACCGGAAGTCACAGGGAACTCTCTGTTTATACCCTGTTTCCAATTAAATGAAACACCAGTGAGGAAAGAACCTTAATTAACAAACTCATTCTTGTAATAACACACACAGCTCTACATCAGCTTTGGGAAGTGTTTACTGAATGGCTTGGGGTTTTTAATAGTTCTGCTGTGTAGACCTACAATAACAAAAACCATTATCCCAACAATGCCTCTACCTCTAAAAGAAACAGCCAAGTGGGTATAACATATGCAGTTAAATCAGTGGTTTTCAAACTTTTTCCATCATGCCCCACTTCGCCAGATAAAATCTTTTCACACAAGGTGGGGTCTATGTACGCAAAAAATCTGCGGTGATGGTGGAGAATTTTGCTAGTCGCTATACCAGTGGTTCCCAAAGAGTGCTGTGGTCCCTCTTAAAAACCAGAAAATCCCATGGGGCCCATAGCCCATAGTCGTCCCATAGCGCCAACCCGTATTACTTTCCTGGCTAGAAGGTTGTCTTAACTCTCAAAACACAAGAGTGATGTATTTCCTTGAACATTTGATTCAAATAACAAACAACACAGGTATGTAACGTATGCTAACGTTAGTTTCTTGTTCCACATTGAAAATAATATGATGTTCAACATTTGTTCCTCATGACTTTTCTCCAAGGTCATTTGCACCCCTCCTGTCATGACCCTGCGCTGTGGGGCACCCCCCACAGTTTGAGAAACACTGAGTTAAATGATGAGTAGACAACCAAGTAAGGTAGCTTGATTATTTTAAAGTTAAAATAAAATACAGAATATATAAATAAAATATAAATACAGTATGAAAATATATAAATATAGTGCAGTATAAATAAATACATTATAAATGAAACACAAATAATAAATAAATAGAAAGGTAATGCCAGTTATCACAACTAATAATATTAGGAAGAAATTGGACCAAGTTATTTAGACCAATTAAATTTGCTCACATTTTAGTGCCACAGCATACTGACAGAGATCCTGTACATGCATTTAGAAGGTTTCAGAAGGGCGGGGCAATCAGCGTCTGGTACGGTGCTAATTACAACAGCGGAGTGAATATCGGTAGGGATATCTCCTTGCCATACCTTACTAATCATGTCTCTTGATTGGTAGACACATAATGAAAATTATTTGATATTTCTCGGGAGATGTAGGTCAGGTTACAGCATTGATTATCCATTTGATAATTAACGGTATTTAACACATAATGCACCTGCACAAGCATAAGTGCAGGCAACATCGCTGGCCACTTACGTAGGTTATGTTGTAGTCCCCGCAAAGACTCAAGGCTGCAGAATAAATCGTTGCTGAGAGTATACAGAGCGTAATGGCACAAAATCATTTTAGTAATAATTGTTTTTGTCGATTACACTGTTATTGGGATTGATTAGAGCCAAGATTGATATTGAAATCAAATTTTGATTAATTGCACAGCCCTACAACCAAGCTTATTATTATTATTATTATTTTGGTGTGGGTCTCAAATATAATTTATAAATTGACAATTGACATTGCAGTTGACATTTTCAGCACCAGTTGAACAGGAAAGGCAAATAGGAACTTTACTCAGCAGATTTCTGATACAGTTCATGTATTTGGCCACTGTACCATAATATGTTACTAATGAGATCAAATGTTTATTGGGATCACCTTATGAGTTTTTCACCCCTCTCAAGCATGAGTACCCCCCATGGATCATTGCTAATATCTTTTGGACACTGTACTCTATCTAATTTCATGGATGGTTACTTGTTAAAATATTAGGTTAGCTGGCAAATGTGCAGTCTACTAGAAATGTGCATTTGAGTGCAAACATTTAATATTATTTTATTTCAGTATGTACATTTTTAAATGTAACCTGAATTAGTTAAACTGAATTAATACTTGTTTATGAGCACTAATATTTCCCAACATGATGGTTTCATTTTTGTGCCATTAAAATATTTCTATAATACGCCACCTGTGTTATGCAGTACCTGTGGCTTCATGTCAGCACCTTGTGATTATATCCATGGTAAAAATAACCTTTAATCTCATAATACACTTGTGTGTTGTCTGCTGCAGCAGCTTCTTTATAGGAACTGTCAGTCACATTTTCATAAGATCACAAACACAAAAAGGCTGCAAAAACTGCAATTATTTGAATGTGATTATTATACTTTTATCAGTTGAGAGGTTTGCTGGTTTCAAATTAGCAGAAAACTGATTAGTAGGCTTCAAAATCAGCTCAATTTAGCCTAATTATTATTTTTCATATTTAAATAGATAGGCATGTTTTGCAACTTCATTTATTTATCTGTGTTATAAGTTGTTCTTCACCCTCAACTATTTCCACATATTATCAGGGTGTGTTTTGGAGTTGCAGACAGAGTATTTTTGATGAAATGAAGAGGATTTCTCAGGTGTGTTTGAAACAGGAGAGTATGAGCACAAGAAAGCATGGTGGTAAATGGATGCATGAAGCAGCACTCATGATGGCCATCATGCCCAAGCAAAGCTCAAAGCATGTTCTTCAACTAGAAAGCAGCTTCAACAAGAACCACCTTTATAAGTAATCAAAGAGACAGGGAATTAAATAATGACTATTAGAAGAAGAATTTGTTAGATTGGTACTCATTTAAGGAAATATTAAATAATTTCATGTTGCATCTTATTCAGAGCATAGAATTAAAGAAAATGTTAAGCAGGCTGCACTCCCAGTTTTTAACACATTGGAAACTGTAGGGGTTTATATCTTATATTGAGCTAAATGTTTGTTTCATTTGAGAGTTGTCAAGTAAGCCAAACTAAAACATGTTGTCATTACTCTCCAATTCCTAGACCTTTTCCTGCTTGCTGAGTGACCTTTTCAGCCAGTTTTTTTTTGCTGCTAAGGTACTTAAGAAAGAATGGCTTTTAGTCGGCAGGTGATTTGTCCCTGACTGGGAACACTGCATACTAGAGCAGTCACAAAGCAAACTGTGAGGAGTGTTTAGTTGAAGTGTGTCGCTGCCTCTTGAAACTCCTGTTTCACCTGATAGACATTGTTTGTTTAAAAAAAAGCATGAGTCAGCAATTGCATGGCATGTTGTTGAAACAGAAAGAGAATTTAGGCAAAATCTTAGAAGTGGTTGTTCTGTTGACCAAAGACCTCCAATTGTGTGGGAAAGTTTAGTGATGCTGTTTCTGTCTATGCTGATAATCCCACATCCTTTACTATGGCATAAGGTTGTATATATTTAGCTATGAAAATTCTCAGTGCTTTGGTTATGGCTTTTACCCCATCTGACTTTTCACGGAGAGGCTGTTTTAAAAGCAGGGAGTAGAAGTTGTTCTTTTCTACCTGAGTCTCTTTTCCTTGCAGTATTAATTGACACATTGGGTGATGTCTCTGTGGGTGAGCAAACATATGTTACTCGATTGGCAGTTTAGGGTGGTGGTTTGCATCTTTAACCCTCCACCCGGTGATCGCTGCCGAAGCACCTGGTACCTGCCCTTACTTGCCCTAAATACCGCGTCAACACCAAGTGTATCACAGCTGAGATGTCAGATCTAACATACGTTGAATTACCATAATTACGTGACCCTTTGTCCTATTGGAAAAATACAGTTTCTGAAAGTTGAGAAATTGTGCGTCGCAATTGGTAATTGTTGGCGGAAGTCTGCAAACAGTGGGACATTTGAAGCATGTTCTGTCGCTGGCGACAGTTGTAGTATTAAAGGGTTAAGAAGGGGGATCAGAGGGTGTGCTCCAATTATTGTCCAACCGTTGATTTGCAAATTCAAGCGGAACATTGAGGTCCTGGTCATGGAACGCTGGACCAGCTCAGGCTGCTGGCCCTGCGCAGGCTGTCGAATACAACCGACAGCCAGTAATGATCCTAATGCAGAGCAATCTACAGAAACCTTGTTAAAACTTTTACTTCCTCTAGATTTGATGCCAAACATTATTTCTAAACGCTAGTCTCACTTACAGCTGTGTTTACAATCAGATCACCAACAAAAGCTGGTTCCTCAGTGCACCGCCATGTTGAAAATACTTGAAGTCACATGATTTGATTTTGTGTTCGGATTAATCATTCTCATAGCGGCTTTTACATCTGAACTCTTCATTTGTGTCACAGCATTTATTAAGTAAGACAGAGTGGGCAGTAACATGGGTTTAGAGTGGCTCGTACTTCTATTAGAAGTATTGAATATAAAAACAGAAAGCTTCGCATAGCTTTTAACAGACTGATTGCACCTGCTCTGTTGATGATGTAATTGTGCAATATTTGTTAGTGTTAAAAAATACTGTGATATTTGTCTTCTTGAAGAAAGAATGTGTTGGTAAATTATCAAACTTTGTGAAAAGAGTCTGAAACGAGTCAGAGAAGTTCACTTCTGTCTGTTGACAGCGATACTGAGGTGAGTTGTTGAGGATTTTCTGGACTTCTCTGTCAGTAATCGGTGCTAGTTTAGTAAGCGGTGCTGATTTGGCTGTTGTTAGCCCAGGTTGCTGAAACTGTCTTTGAGGTGGATCTAATGATGTTGATGACCCAGACACTTTGCAGATAAACTCTCATATAATATGAGAATATAATAAAATTGTTTATCGGGGGGAATGTGTGATTTTTGTTTTTTCTTCTTCTTCTTCTTCTTTTTTTTTTTTTTTTTTTT
>VUQJ01032870.1:11136-27321 GCA_015108635.1 Andinoacara biseriatus | reverse complement strand
GAAAACACTGGAGTATTCTGAAGTGGCCTTCTATGAGCCCTGACCTAAATCCTATTGAGCATCTTTGGAAAGAGCTGAAACATGCTGTCTGGAAAAGGCACCCTTCAAACCTGAGACAACTGGAGCAGTTTGCTCATGAGGAGTGGGCCAAAATACCTGCTGAGAGGTGCAGAAGTCTCATTGACAGATACAGGAATCGTTTGCTTTCAGCGATTGACTCAAAAGGTTGTGCAACAAAATATTAAGTTAAGGGTACCATCATTTCTGTCCAGGCCTGTTTCATGATTTTATTTTTTTTAATAATTCTGTTGAAGCATGGTTGAAAAGCAATAGCAGACTTTCATTTCTTCATTTTCATAGAATTTTTATTTATTATTACTTTTGTCAGATTAAAGTTATTTCTGTTACCATTGTGGGTTTTTCTTTCATTAACCGAGGGGTACCAACAATTTTGTCCACGTCTGTATATAAAAAAAAAACTGGATCAAAGTGTTATCACATACTCTAGATAAAAAGTGGCACACTGTGCCAAAGAGAAAAATGGCTTTTTATACTGTGCATACTGTACTGTGCGCGTACCTATCAGCACCAGCTCTACTTGTTTGTTTTCCCCTTGCAGGTATCTGTCATTCTAGCACTAGAGACACAACAAGCTCGTTCACACCCCTGGCGCAGTATTACATTTCAAAGCTGAACTTGACATATAGGCAGGCAAGAGCAAGTCTGAAGCGAAATAAAGTTCAGTGGTGAGAGGGGAAAAAATGTGATTAAAAGTGAATATCCTCAAAAAACGTATTTTCTTTGACTGCGAGGTGTTTAATTAATTCCGCTCTCTTGTGGCATCAGCCTGTCTGGTGTGTGTAGCTGCTTCTATCACGTGCTATCCTTGTAAACAAGGCGGTCTTGTATTTGCTGTTGCCTGCCTGGCACGCCATCTTTCTGGATCAACTATACCGAGAAACTTGTAAGAGGAGAGGAGGAGATGAAGTCGGTGAGTTTGTGCGTGCGTGCGTGTGTGTGTACTCGTGCTTTCCTACGAAATGTGCTCACTCGTACGTGTGTTTGGGGAGTGGGCTGGATTGCGGAGGGAAGGTGGTTCAGCCACCGCCCTGACTGACTTCCAGGCTCCCCGGCAGAACCGCAAAGCCCGCTTCCCCCCCTCTCTGCTCACCCCTGCAGAGCCCACTGCCAGATTCAACACAGCATCCACAAAACAAACACAAACTCCCACTGTTCTCCTCTACGTGGCTTGCAGTGGTTGTGCAAGACGTTTGGTAGAAAATCCTTGTTTATATCTCAACCATAAAACAGTAGATCTACAAAGAGAACCTCCAGCCCACGCCAGAACCACTCAAAACATTACTGACCACCTTCTAAACACTGAAATTGAGCCTCATTGCAATGTAAAGGTTTGGGGCTATAGAGGTTTGGCTCAGCCTTGTAAAAATTCTGTTCATCTTTTAAATGCGTAAAAGTATTAAGAGGCATATTTTAAATGTTGAAGATTTTTTTTTTGAGAGGGTTTGTTTGTAAGAAAATCCAAGTCTTTAGCTGTAAGTCATATTTCTGCACGAGAGTGTGGTATTCAAGTCTGTATACATCAGGTTGTAAGAGTCTCAGGAGGGCTGGTCCCCTCACATCCCCGCTCCTCCATGTCCCCCTCTATAAACCTCCAGCACGCCTCTCAGTCTAAGCACTGCCACTCTGTAATTGTGGGGAAACCACAGCACACAGCCCCATATATAAATACTCTATTCTCCCAGCCTTGTCAAAATAAAGGTTGTGTGGGGAGAAAGAAATAGGGCTTTTTTGGTGGCCCTCTCCCCCACTTTGGAGCTATTTTGGAGCAAACTAACTCTTTATCTTTGGGTGAAGCTGCATAGATTGAATATGATGCATGAAGACAAAACTGAGGAAGTCCCTTTGCTTGTGAGCGTATTTTTAAGCATAGCTCAACATCAAAAGAGCTAAAAATAAAATCGCGGCCCTCTTTTAAGAGTCGTGAAGTTGAATGAGAAAGCATGCAAATGCACTGACACACACCGCAGAATACCTGTCATGGCGCCTTTATGACAACATACAGGTGAGCTGACGTGACTGGTGTAGACAACAAAAAAGAAAAAAAAAAGGTATAAATCCTTTGACACAGTGACAAAGAAAGAAATACAGCGATCTGTAAAGCAGGACCTGAACTGTGTACACACGGCAGGCTGTTGACACGCAGCCAGCTTTGATCTGTGTTTTCGGTGCGCGGAGACTTCCTCATTGTCTTTGCGGCCCACTCACCTGTCTGTGTCTACAGCAGGTCTCGTCTCTTCCAACACTCTCTCAAAACAAAAACCTCTTCAAGAACCTTTTGTTATCTGTCCAATATAGACTCCAACCAGGTGTCTTAAGACTGAAAACACATTGTTTTTCTGCTATGAAGCTCTACAAGTGGGGCCCAAACGCGCAGTCACTGTCTGTCACTGGGATACACCAGCAGCAGAGATCAGATTAAGATCAGAAAATTACACGTTACACTGGCGATACATTATCTTTGAAATACTGCATGACAGGCCGACGCAATATGAATAACTGTTAACTTTGTCTACAGATGAACACACAGTTGAATACATAGAGAGTTAAAAAAAAAACAGTTATTGATAAATGGCTAAACTGGGCATAGATAGATTTTAAGTACTTTCCTCCTTTGCGCTGTTATTGTAGTATAAATTTACATGCTTTCAGTAAAATTATAGGAATTGCATTTCTGAAAAAGGCAGGATGCTCAGAACAGTAAAAAAAATATTTTTTTAATCCAATGATAAGCAAATAAGTTACACCCTTTACTGTACATAAAATTATAAAAAATAAACAAGAATTTTGAATTTGATGCCAGCAGCCAAATTTTGGGATGGTGGCATATTTACCACTCTGTTGCATCACCTCCTCTTTTAAAAGCACTCTGTAAGCATTCAAGAACTGACGAGACAACATGGTGCCTGTTCTTGCTCGATATGGGAATTCTGCTTCTCAAAAGTTCTAGTTTTCCATTCTCCTGTTTTTCATTCCATTTTGATTTTTTAATGGCAGGCAGGTCTGGACTGCAGGAAGGCAGGTTTAGTACCCAACTGAGGACTGTTCTGCTGGGAGCCATGCTGCTGGAATACACGCAGAGAGTGTGTGTGCGTGTGTGTGTGTGTGTATGTGTTTGTTGACATAAGCAAGGCTTCACCTGAAAAGGATGCCATCTGCATGGCAGCTGTCTTACCCCAAAACCTATATATGTACATGGATTGGGTCCACGTCTTAATGTTGCTTTCAGTGATAATTTACAGTCACATTCTGTGTTTTATTCCCATTCTATGCAGCATCCCAACCTTTTTCAAAACATTGATATATCATAAAATTAAGTTAAAATAAACAGAGTGGTTTAAATATAAAATGCAACATAATGGCAACATTATGTGAAAGACACTTTCAAACGGTAACAGTGTACCTTTGTCTGCAGACTACTTAATAAGAAAAGTCCAAGTATCAGAGCATGATTGATGCTAAAAAAAAAAAAAAATCAGTGTCATGATATCAATAATCTTATTACACAATATATATTCCATACACGATGTGTCTGTGTGCGACCAAACATTTATTCAGAAAAATATTTTCACACAGCTTTTCTGACTTTTGTCTTTAGCACGCAGTTTTTCTCCAGCTGAGAGTGAAACTAAAGTCTGCTTTTGCTTTAAATAAGTTTACGAGATAATAGGCTGCTTGTTCTTGTCAAAAAGAGCTTCACGAGCTGCTCATATAATGTTGCCAAAGGAGTTTGTCTGTGCAGTGACTGTTTGATCAAGTTGTTCTTCTCCCTCTCAGCTCAGATATCACCACAGTTTCCCCTTGTTGTCACTGATCCGACCCTGTTTTTGGCTTTGCTGCGCTATCCATGCAACAAAAGATGTAAAACATGCACACATCTTGTGTACATATGTTTATGAACATGCACACATATTGCATCTTTCACACATTTCCTTCCCTTGCTCTCGGTCGTATTCACATCTATACACATACAGGCAGGCAGGCAGCCATGGGAGGAGGGAATGCGAGGAATGCTCCAAACCCCGGGCTGGTGTTCTGACTCGTCCCAGACTTCATGCCGTCACCGCCGGGGTCTGTGGCCAGACCTCCCTGTGCCAGACCCACTGGCTCCAACACCCGCCCAGGCCAGCCGAGCAGCAGCTCGCGACCCATAATTAACCAGCAAGCCGCACTGCAGAGCATATCCCCGCCCCCTCCCCACACTAGTACGCCAAGGGCCCCTTGGAAACTCAGAGGAAGGATATATGGCCACATACTGCAACCTCAAGAAGTGGAGGTATACATAATGCATATATCTGTGTATTAACATCCTTACACAGCAACAGTCATTTCATTTGCCTACGGGTGTCACAAATTCCCTGGTTGTAATTTAGCATCTGCTGCTTAACTCATAATTATAGCCAGCAATCTTGGCAAAGATCAAAGTCGCAAAGCTAAATGGTTTTTGAAGAGTTTACCAACTTGAACCATGAGAAAACAAGAGTATAGTACCTTTTGATACAGAAGAAGTGTGTGTATCATACTGTGTATTAGAGGTAATGCCAGGGTACCTGTAATTCTCCTAGACTGGCATAATTACGGCAGAGACGTCTGGAGGTACACTCGAAGAGTAAGCAGTGATCATCTTTATTCTTGTAAAGGCTGCTCTCTTGTTTAGGCAGGAAAGTCCTTTATTCAGGCTGAGGTTTCTTTAAATCAGGGTTTTATTTAGGAATCTCATGCCAACCAAGTTTGATATGTATGAACATTTGCACTAAACCGTGACGGAGCTGCTCGACGTGTTTGATTTATCGCTTTATTTTCTTTTAAACCACGAGCCGAGCGCAACACTTTTGATTACCTGCTCTAAATCAGATGAATAGACAATAAAGATTTTTGAAAGGCGGTGAACTAGCTCCATCGAGCACTAGACATAAAGTCAGAAAACCTCCGTCCGTCCCTAATCTTCTCTGTCAGAGGAGTCTCCTTCCCGCCGATGTGGGGTCACGGCTTGTAAATTTAACAGGGCTTCCTCAAGGAATACCTCATCCTTTGAAAAAGAAACAGGAAAATTACACACTAGACAGCCCACTTGGTTTTTCACCCCCTTTCTTGCACTGTAATTTGCTGCTGGAGCGGGTCGGCCTAAAATAACCTTAACCTAATATTCACAACATAAGAAGACTTTGAGTGATGCTGGAGGTCTCCCCTTGGGTGGCAGTGGACTGTCTTTGTCCTGTGGGCGTTAAGAGATTGTTTACTTGCTTACCTATCTCAGATACATCAAAAGCATGTAGACAAGGCACTCATTTGAACTCCTGTTTTATTACAAAAAAAAAAATCAACCGACTTTCCCACTACTCAATACAACAAGTCATGTTTGCAAGGAGTAGGCGTGATGTGATTTACTGTGAATACAGTAGATCAGATTCTCTGCATCTCGGTGAATGGCTCCAAGGCTCTGTTTCAGCATTATTCCCCGAGTCTCAACCAGAAAACCACTAAACCAAAGTGATGGGCATCAAAAGAGAATGCCCATGATCTCACTTGAACCAAAGTTTCCTACAGGCAGGTTTCTCATTAATCTGAGGCTCCGCTCTTCTCCATATCCTCATCGTATTTCCAAGCTCAGCAACCATGACGCCCCAGATGTTTATGCAGGAAAGGTTAGGAAAGGATTGGCTCGATTGCAGCTCCAGTATTGTCTCTTTAGATAGTGACAGATGATTTGTGATTCATATAATGCCAGCTTGTGGCTCCATGATTATATAATGTGTAGCACGTGCCACATGACTCAGTGAAGGTTACCGTTTTGCTTTGTTGCTAATTATTTATTTGCTCCAGGTTATAATTAAAATGTAAAGTAGACAAGGTGTAAAGTTTCTGATTATAGAATAGTATTGGTTTTTTAATGGCGCTTTAAATATACATGTGTTTGTATGCTAAGACGCACCACACATGCCAGCACACATAAATGTAAAGCTAGCATTTCCTCATAAAAGTATTCACACACACAGGCACATACAAACTTACCCCGCCACCCTCTTCTATTCCTTAACCTCCAGCACTCACATACACCACAAGCACCACACACACACTGATTCTCATATGGAATATCGTGGGTGGTGCTGGACCGGTAGAGGGCTCTGTAAATAGCTCAGGAGCAACCCCTCCATTTGAGCGACCCAAATTTCCTTTTCTGAGGTCGGCTGCCTGGGCTGGAAGTGCTGTGCAGCAAGCTTCCAGTCGCCACGGGAGACCACAACAGCCACGCTGACAGCACTTCAATGGGACCACGGCATGGCAGGGGTGACCAGATGGCCCTCCATGCACATCACATGACGAGGGCGGCCTGAGCCCTCACACACACACACCTTATGCGTGCATATACTCCGGTGCTTTTAGCCATGCACTCATGCACCTTCAAGTCTAGAAGTGCACATGAACTCTAATGTGTTGTTAAGCTTACCAGGAAATATGTGGGACACGCAACACAGATCCATGCATGCAGATGGGAGGATGCATGTGGTGCATGTTTGTGTGTTTGGTTTGTATCTGTGAGTGTAGGAGGTGATTAGTTTGCTTTACTTTTTGACTTTAAGTATTTTTGACATTGGTTTGCATTATATATGTGTGTGTTTGTTGGTAGGGCAAATCTCCACAGACGAGATGGAAAAACATTGGAATAGAAGAGGTTCTTTCCACCACCACCACCACACATCACTTCAATTTTACGGTTAGACATTCACACTGCAGGTATGCTGAACACTGGTAAAGCTGTAACTCAGCTCATTACTGGCACTTTAAATGTTAAGTGGTCTGCAGAAACTAATTTTTTTTTTTTTTCCTGGCTTCAAATATTACATTTACACTGCTACTTTGATTGCTAAGCTGGTGATCTGATTTGTTTACCCTCACTGGAGGGAATTCATAGTTTACATTTACATAACCCTGACAAGCAAAAACATTACAGCTTTCTGGCCAATGCTGGATAGTCATTTTTCCAGAGGTTTCAAATCAGGAATATTTAGATCACTTTTTACAAGAAGAGCAACATTTGCAACATTTAAGCATCTGCTATCCACATACTGGATCTTCTGCAGCATTTCAGTAGCTGAAAACAGCAAACTCGCTGCATAGATCAGTGAAGAATCCCTCTTCTTATACTGTCACCAAGATATAAACATATATAAGTGCAGACAGTTATGTATATGTTTCAATCGATGGGCCAATAATGTGAGAGCTAATTAGCTAACCACAAATAGTTATCGAATCTTCATCCATTTGTTAGTTTTTAGTGTCACTGTCAGCGCTCTAGGGTAGTAGTGACAAGGTGGTAATAATACTCACTCCTATAATAATAGGATATGATAATACTTATTTCTTATGTAAGTTTAAATGACACACCATTGAGATCCCGGGTTTCTGTGGAGAAGGAGAGATTTGTGCTGGTATAACAGGGTGTGGAGAAGCATACCTGCATGTAATGCAATATTTTACACTTTGCTATCAGTTGTAAATAAACTGAGTGGCTTATAAATGCATGAGACACAACAACTCTCCACTCTTTTGGCTAAATCAATATGGTAAAAATAAATAAATGTATACATCAGTAACCAGCAGGCAGCAGAAGGAAACCTTGATTTGCCCTCGTGGTAGGTTATCATATAATGAATCAGTGTCACGTAAAATTAAACTATAAACACTGCTAACCACAACCAGTTTTGACCATGCACAGCGTTGTTTACTTGGGCTGAATGAGAGCTGTGAATTGTTTTCTCCTCTGTTATGGGTGGTACTAAATCGTAATCTCTGTAAGAGAAGACGGACACCAGTGTCCTGTTTGTATGGTAAATATTATTGGTCTTTTTTGCAGCAATGCAAATAGAGACAATGTTTGTCTTTCTGTAAAAAAAAAAAAACATCATAGAATACTCATTTACTGTAGAGTGCACCCCACCTCTCTCCCTATGGTAGCCCCCCTGCGACTCTAAAAAGGATAAGCGGAAGAAAATGCATGGATGCTAGCTCGGTTTCCACACAATACACAGACTGTAAGTGATCTATTAAAATCTGATCTATGAAAGCTATGCCAGCAGCACTTTGTCAAACACACTAGTCTCTTTGAGTTTCACATCAAAGAGTAGAGTTTTATCCACTATGCTGCTGGCCTTTCAGCTTGACAAATTCAATCCTTTGGTAACAGGACACACCCATAAAAATGACAAACACAATAGATTTCAGTGTCTCAGAGTCATGTCCACTTCCAGAGACATTAGCCAACTGAAGCCACAAGATGGCAGTCATTCAAAGGATGGCTACAAACAGGCAAGAGTCTTTGAGATACATTGGTGGTTTTGCTATAAGGAGAGAGTTAATTTTCATTTTGGTAGCTTTTAATTGATGTCTATATATAGATTTCAGTGGGCAAGCACTGCTTGCCTTGTTTGCCCACAAGTAAATAACATGCAGTACCCTTATTTTTAAGTTAGCTCACTAGCATTTACAAATGAGACCCTTGATTAACGTATCTACATCAGCAGTTGTTCTCAATCACACTTGGCTGTTATAAAAATAAAAAAACCCTGCAGTTTATCATATACATGTACTATTTTTCCAACAGTGCAAAATCTTTGAAAAAAAAGATCTATATGGAATGCACACACATAATTTTATAATAGATGACATTTCCAGGTAATTTGAAATCATAACTATGGCGAGGTGATACTAAACAGTTAGAAGTACCATTCTTTGGGGTTATTAGACCGTAGCATGCACAATCTCTGCCAGAAAACACACAGCACTTACTTGCAACACAAATGAACTATGAGAAAATGTAAAACCTAAGAGCTTGGGCAGTAAAGCAGCAAAAATAACAATGACTACCCCATGTCTGTCCTTCAAAGCCCTTTTGTTTGTAGTAGAGAAACTGAATGTTGCCATTCACCTCAGCCATTTTTACCCGAGACAATATTTTATAAGCCCTTCAGAGAGAACCTTTTTGCTTCCTTTTCCTGTGGTTTGGCCTGGGCTGAGCTGTCGGTAGAGGGGAACAGCCAAACCCAAATGTAGATGCTCAACTTGGCAGGCTCTCCATGGAGTGTCCTGACCAGACAAAAGCAGAGAGAGAAATACAGCCATTTATTTATATTCACTGTGGTTTTGCGTGTTGCGTCCTAGACTTCCAGACCCCGGGTGGATATTCCGTCTGAAGACGAAGACAGATGGATGGCTTTCCATTGACATACTTAAAGGAACCTTCAGGATTAATGTCAGATCCATATGTGTTAAGCGAGTGTGAGTATTTGATGTGTGGTCCACCCTCATCCACCAGTGCCATCTTTTTCTCTCTTTTTTTCTAAACAGAACGCTGTATGTCTATCTTTTAGAAGAGGCTATGGCTGACGACTCACTATCTTCTAGATGTATGATGGTCTATAATGACAGCATCGCACAAAGTATGAAATTTGAGCACTGTCAGAATCACTGGCTCTTTTTCTATGAGGGATGACTTCATCACTGTCAGCCAATATGGAAACAATTTAGAGGAGCTCCCCTGAATTGCCTGTGTTCATATTTGTCAAACTCCAGTACATCTGGGCCCACTTCCACTCCAGTTACATGCATGCTTTACTATTGCGGGGACTGTGTGTATGGATTGGGGGTTATAACAAAAACTGAAAATTCTTCCAACAGAAACTTTACTCGAGCCTCTCTGACTCACACCTAGGTACTATGTCTGTGTGGGAGAGCCCATAAATGAGTCAACCATGGCTAGCTCTATATAGGCTCAGAAGCTGGAAGGGGGATAGGGTATATATGTTCACACACACACATACACACACACACACAGTGACTGCGGCTAGCTAGACCTCTCTGGTCAGGAGTCGATGCCAAGAGCAAGCCGAACAGTGGAACACTGGGAGTCTTGTGACTGATTTTGGAGCCTCTGGCTCTCTCCCGACCTTGCTTCAAAATACACTGCGGCTTCGAGGAACAGCACTCTCAGCAGTAGGGAGGCCAGGCATGGAAAATTTAGACGCAACAAGAAAGACGGAGAGAAAAAAGAGGCCGGCAAAATTTATGTGCTCATTCACATTTGTGGCTACGGGCATTTTCTTAATGCTTTTAACACACTTACTGTAAAGGGACGAGCTCACAGAGGAAATTTCAAATCTGAAAGCGAAAGAATAAAAGTGCACTGTAACAGCAGGCTGGTTTGTGACTTTATCCAAACAACCGTGGGACTCTGTATATGTTGCAATGTGATGACAAGTTTCATAACTAGGCATTTTAAAATGTCATGTTGTATAAATTTTGATGTAATTTTAAATGTTTTATTCTAAAACCAACCAGTTACTCCAGGAAAAAAACACTAATCAAGCCATAAAAATAACATAGTATGACTTTTCTTTCTGAAAAGATTTACATAGCTGCCTCTTTGTTAAGGTGTTTGTATTACTGACTTGTTACTGTCTAAGCCTGCTGATCAAGCAATTGTAAGCATGACACAGACTGGCTGCTCTGACATCTCACCTGACACCAGAGGCATAATAACACCTTGTCTTGCTAATAGTGTGTGTTATTGCTGCTGTACCCTGTAATCTCTTCCCTTTCTGACGCTCGTAATGACTTGAAATATCAAACTGGCCTGCAGTGATACAATCCATACAAATGCATGTAAACACAAATAGTATGTCATACAGTGATATAAACACACACACACACTCACACACACACACACACGTGAGAGTTTTAGCAGAAAGTGAGCTCACCTGAGCCGGAAAGGGCCACATATATTGGTCAACAAGTGACACCTCTTTTGTTTTTTTATCCTCAGGCTCTAGGAGTATTATTGTTGCAATATTATTCCCTATAGTTGTCTGTCTCACTATTTCAGCCTGTACACAAGCATGTCCTTAGGTATGTAAGATAAAATAAGGTTTTTATGTGCATGGTAGCATTTAACTTCAAAATAATGAATACACATTGCACTCTCAGGTACAATAAGTCTCAGTTGGCTAGCTTATTACAGCTTTTAAATATGCAGTTTGAAAAAGCAGGGGAAAAGGGCTGATCATTTTTGAAATATTATATCAACAGTTTCTGTTAACAAGTGAATTTCACATTTGTACAGTCATTTACAAATCCCATGAATTTGCAAATCTGAAAATGCATTTGCAGATTCCTGCCTTCACAAATCTTAGCACATGCCAGACTGTAAACAAAAGATGGACATAGCCACCAGGGTATCGCCCATTGTTTTCAGTACTCTACATTTTGAAGTAATTTTGTTTCTTTGGAGACTACAGAAGAAGTCACCATGTTTAGATCAGGTTACATTAGCATGCTTGGTTAGCAAACTGCATCCATAAGCATGCTAGCTAGTGTTACAAAACAGGCTAATAAAATACTAGAAATTCACTCACCAAAACAGTTATCACACCTGTACTTACGAAAACAAAACTTTTTTTTATTTATTATTAGGCAGTAAACAGGTTATTTTAATGCAGGACTCAACATAGAGTTTGGAGGCCTCAAGTGGCCGCTGGGGGGAATGCAGTTTACCACTTATTACAAATATAAAGGCTAAGTTACTGTTTGTCTGTTATGAAAGTTTTTTGTTTTTTTAAGTACACATCTAGACTTGTTTGTTGCCTTTTTTATTATCTCCAACCAGATGAGCATTTCTGAAATAATGCCCATTCATACTAACATGCCTACAAATGCATATGAAAATTACTTATGTCTTTGATGCAAGCACCAGCATTAACACAAAGAAGACGTTTGGTTGCTTGTATGAATTGCCTCTGTTATGTCAAAACGTTAGACCAGAGAGCGACAATGAGGTGAAACAGTGACTGAAAGTAATACATGATAGGGTCATGGCTGCAGAAAATAGCACAAGCAAAGCAAATGCTGCACAATTTTAGAGCTAAAGAAATTACCTGCAGAAGTAAGCCTAGTGATAATGATGCTTAATTTTTGTGAATGATAAGAGTCAAACATGAAGCCAGTGTAGCTATTTGCATAATTGGTTATCCAAGTATCTTAGTGTTAGCTAGCCCTAAACATACTAAAATTTATAGTTAAAAATGAAAACATAATAGTGCAGCTATACACTAAGGTTAAACCAAACCACTCAATATTTTGGGATAAATTTAAAAGTACCTTGGTGTCTCTTTGATCTCAGCATAGACATTTTAAAAGTCTCTGTCCGTCTGTGTTTTCATATGTGTGCTTTACACGTGTAACTTCTCTGTCACTGCTTTGAAAGAGCGCAGGTGAGAAGGCAGCAACATAAGAGCAAGCTGGTATAGGAATTAAAAGCACATATCAAAGTCAGTGGAAACTTCTTTTTTTTTTTTTAATTTCACAGCCAAGGCTTCTGTTTTCCTTTCATCGTTTTATTAGCTTGATATGGAGAGTCACTGTGTGCTTCTTCGGTTTTCTCTGTGGAACAAACAAAGGCAAGACTACCCCTTTCATTCAGCAGAGCATAGCTGACAGGATGTTTGATCATTTCTGTGTGGCCCCATCCTGTCTACCTCAGTGCTAATCCCATTGCTCCAATACACATATTAGTACACAAACCCCACATTCCTCCAGTGGGAATATAAACAGTTAAATACCTGAAAGCCCAGATCACATTTGCTGCAATTTTATTAGGATTGAGTTTTATTAGTCTTTCTCTGTTGGAATTTTACAGTTATTTTAATGGCATTGGCTTTGCATTTAATATTGCATATTAAAATATAGTGCTTGACATAAACGGTATGGTAGCTATGCATGCATGGAAAAAATATTCCTGCTTTATTTTTTTTTTTTTTTAAAGATGAGTAATGCCAAAATCAAGCATGTTTTGTCTACTAGTCACTCACAGTTTACACCTCAACACACCTCAGCACACCTCAACACACTTCAACACCAAGTGAGTTATGATGCACAGGCACGCCTGTGGGTGAGGAAGGCAGAAAAGGCGAAAGAAGAGGCATGAAAAGAAAAAAATGCAGTTACGAACAGAAACTTGGCCCTGAGAAGGCAGAGGAGAGGTGTGGAGGGAGGTGGAATAGGGAAGAGGAAAAGGGGGTGGTGAAGAAGGGAAGACATGAGGAGTGAGTGAAGAGCTAAACGGGGGTAGGAGAGGATGAAGGGAGGAAGGAGGAGGGGTTGCTTCCTGTCGCCATTCCTGCCTGCCCACATAGAAAGCCCAAGAAAGAGAGAGAGAAAGAGAGTATCTGGGCGGACTGCAGGCCACATGACATTCTCTCTGGGTCCCTTGCTTTTCCTCCGCGCCGAGTGATGTGCTCCTTCCCTTCCCGTTCCCTCCCCCTCTCCCTCCCTTCCTCTGCCCTTCAAAGCTTCGACATGTCATCTCCCACCACAAAAACAGAGGTGGGAAGACTCGCTGGCGCTACCGCTGCCTCAGGGTGTCTGGCACTAAAGCTGACTGCAAATACAGCAGGGAGAGGAGGAGGAGGAGTAGGAGGAGTGAAGAGACAGAGAGACAGAAGGAGGGAGGGAAGGAGGAAGAAGGAGATGGAGACAGAAAACAAGAGTTAGACAGAGATGGAAGCAGCAAGCAGGACAGTGTGCATTAAGCTGGACTCATAAAGCCGTGGGCATCAAAGTGTGTGTGTGTGTGTGTGTGGGGGGGGGGTGTTATTAAGGTGGAGAGACTGACATGAGTCCTGCCTTTTTTTTTTTTACTGACACTGTGACAACAGCACCGGCTGCTTCTTCTGTCTCACACACAACCAGAGTGAAGTTTATGAAGCGGGATTTAGGACACATCTCAAACTATTGGGGGGGCTGTCAGACACAGAGCTGGGACATTTTTCTAGCTGTGTGGTCTGTCCCACAATCAGAACCGCACAAACACAGTAAGACCCTTAAAGACTAACAAATGGGATGAATTGTACTAAGGCTAATATAAAATGCATGTAAACCGCAGGCTCATAATTGAATGCATCTTCCCTAATTCTCATGTAATTTTCTCCAGGACACTGTAATATTTTCTGTGACTCTAAATACATACTATGAACAGCTGTTCCTTGTGAATAAACGATTCCAGGCCAACTTGCCGCTCGGATACCACGAAATTTGCAGATTGATTTAAGGAGCAATTATGCACTTGGCTTTTGAACCTCTGAGGCTTTGGGAATGAATTGGTGATTGGCTCCCCGACAAAGTAAGCAGATCTGACCAAAAGAGGCCTTGCCATAGGCTGAGGGTGTCAAAGAAGCCACAAGAGCCTAGCAAACAAGAACATCACTAACGGGGTTTATTATGGGCCTCTGGAGACCGGTGGGCACTGACCGACCAACAGATGAATGTGTAGAGAGGCTGGGAAAAGACAACAAATAATCACACTGAGACAGAGGAATCCAACATATAAAAGACACTTAACCGTAAAGGACGAAAATATAGAGGAAATGTCTGACACTCTGAGAAGTAGTTGGATGTTGGATGGATATCGCCTTCATGCTGAGAATGAAGCCACATTCTACATTCAGTTCTTGTCAGATTTTAGCGTAATTTCCAGTTTTCCCCACTGGTAAACTACTGGGGTTCTAACCAAAGCTACATCAAGAGAATCCCTCTTCGTTTGTACAAGTAAAACAAGAAAAACATCAATTTTAGAGGTTATAATAGGGAGGTTTTGTTGACTCTGGCTCAAGCAGCAACCTCTGAGGCTCAAAAATCAAGCCAACACATGCCAACCCAAATGCAAAAAAACCTGCAGTTTCTTGAGTGGCCACTTGGGGCTGGATCCAAAAGAAAGTCAGTCCTCATAAAGTCATAAAGTTAAAAATTTACAGCATTAAAAAGTTAAAATGTTTACAGCCTGGTGTACTTGTTGTCTCTATGAACAGGTTAGCCCTTCGTAAGAACTATTCAAAAGTTATTTTCTTTCAGAAGTCAGAACATGTTTTAGAGCTGCTTAGATTTTCTTTCTCCCGTGAATTAGCAGGTGTCTGCACACCTGAGCATCAGGCTGCTACTCAAGAGTGTTTGCGTTTAGGTCACAGGAGCTATGTCCCTCTTGGTGTTAAGCCTGCCAGGCTGGTTTACGGGGGCGAATGATGATTTTGATTTAAAAAGAAAAAACAAAACTGCATCTTACACTCTATTCACACTGTGAATGACAACGTTTAAATTACTGCTACCTATTGTCACCAAGCAACTCTAGTACTCATCCGCTCTCTTTGTTAACATTCAAGTGTATGTTTGGTTGAGGATTCAACATTTCATTGCCCTCCCAACTTTGATTTTCTTTTTTTTTTGTATGTCCTGTAGCTATAATTGGGTATCAGTTTGTAGCTTCATGTTACAATGACAATGTAGCCAGAAACTTCTTCACCAGTAATGTGAACACAGCATTAGAGAGCCTGCCTTCCAGAAAGCTTCGAAGGATAACTTCCTTCAAGTCAGCCAGCTGCTAGCTGCACTTTCAGAGTAAGCATACAGATAAGAGCGTGAGAATAATCTTCTCTTCAATTCAAAAAATGTTGGCTTATTCCTTAAGGGAAAAGATGTGTAGTCAAATCCAGTGAACAGAGTACGGCAAACCCTCTTGGATGGAAGCCAAATAACTTGACCTACATATCTGAAGACTAGCAAAGGATAGAAATTACAGAATTACCCAGTTGTGACTGTGTAATGGCAAAACCAGCTAAGGCAGCCTGCAGTATAGTTAGTTATGGAACTAGTCTAAACTGGTAACACAACAGTTACGTTCAGGCAATGCAAAGGAAAAACGTTTCCAGTAAAATGCAAGGACTGTAGCAACACTAAAGGCAATGTTGATATTTTTATGAACATTTCATGAGGTAACACTGATTTTGAGGAACTCCAAAGTCAACAATCAGCTGCTTCCAGCACATGCCTCTCGGGGAGAATATGTTGCTGTCTGTCTCTGACAAAATTTCTCCACCTGACATCACTTCCAAAAAACCATGACCACTGCGATAAGATATACACACAACCTGCTGATGTATGAAGCGGTGGAATGCCTTTATCATCTATCAAAGAGGACACGGCTCTTTATAATCAGTTTACACTGGAGGCTGCAAGCATGGCCAAGCACCTGTATTTTTTCTTTTTTCA
The DNA here is from genome assembly GCA_015108635.1 of Andinoacara biseriatus. Taxonomy (NCBI): domain Eukaryota; kingdom Metazoa; phylum Chordata; class Actinopteri; order Cichliformes; family Cichlidae; genus Andinoacara; species Andinoacara biseriatus. Next base: position 11,154 of record VUQJ01032870.1, on the reverse strand, counting down.
GGAGAAAGTTGAGATGGT
>VUQJ01032860.1:24875-42465 GCA_015108635.1 Andinoacara biseriatus | reverse complement strand
TTTTTTTTATCAGAAAATGCATGAATACTGTATACAGCCTGATCCATGACCCAACACACCTGAATCAAATGGCTGAATTACCACCTCAATATGCAGTCAAGTTCTCCAGTGTCCTGCTAATGACTTCTATATTTGACTCAGGTGTGTTGAAGCAGACACACATCAAAAACCTGCAGGACCCCGGCTCTCGAGGCCTGGATGTGAGGATCCCTGGTACAGTATACATGTACAGCGGGCTGTAAATGCGCTTCCACTATCACTGCTCCTCCTGGTGGATAAACAAGACATTACCACCATTTTCCCCAAATGCTGCTTAGGGGCATTCCCACCAGTGGCCGGAATGCATATGTCATAAGCGGGGGATCACGTTTAGGCCAAGGTTCGGGCCTGAATCGGCCAAGGTCCCGTCACTGATCGGCCTGCCATTTTTGGTGGCTGCATCTCTACAGTATACATCATAGTCCAGAATAATCCTGATATTTTGATGGAACAGAGCATACAACTATACATACAAGGATGTGACCAGCTGTGGGTGTTACAGACAGCTGAAATGTGATTTAGAAATCTGAGAAGATTACAGTGTTTTCAGGTTTTTAGCCCCATTTTTATATCAATTTTATTTGGTTAATATATTCCTTGCTCCCTCACTTAGTCTGCTCATTTTTGGCCAGCTAATTTACGCTGATCCTTTTATGGGTTGCCACAGTGGATCATCTACCTCCATTTCACCATCTCTAGCATCCTGCTCTATCACACTAACTCTCACACTATCCTTCACTTCATCCATGAACCTCCTCTGTGGTCGTCCTCTTTGTCTCCTGCTCGGAAGCTCCATCTTCGATTTCCTTTGTTCAACTTCTTTACTCAAGTAAAAGTAAAAAAGTACAGGCTCTGAAATCTATTCAAAGTAAGAAAGTAAAAATAGCTCTTTGGAAGACGTTCTACCTCTTTCTTACAACTTTCTTCATCTGAGTGAAGTTATCACTCATTCTTTGCTCTCCCTGGGAATACAGCAGCTGTTCTTTTAGTTAGCAGGCACACTGTGTGACAAAGTGCAGACACTTTTTGTCCTTTATGTTTTCTGTCACTCATTCTCCTGACCTTTCCAGTGTGTAGCCTCTATATAAAGTACAACTTCCTCTAGCTCTTTCCAGTCTTGGAGTGAGCTTTGCAGGAGCCTACCATGTGGTGTCTGTGCCCCACCATCCTGCTGCTGTGGCTTCCAAAAAAAAAAAAACCCTCGCAATCAGGAGCCGGCTCCCGCACTGACCGGAAGTGCAAACGTTTCTCAGATGTGTAAGTAACAAGCTTGTTTTAAAAATGTGAGAAATAGTAAATATTTGTGTAAAAATGTAGGGAGTAAAAGTAAAAGGTAGTCAGAAAAATAAATACTCAAAGTACTGATATCTGAAACATCTACTTAAGTACAGTAACAAAGTATTTGTAATTTGTTACTTCCCAGCTCTGCTTATTTCTAATTTTGTCCATTCTGATCATTCCCAGTAAAAATCCTCAACTCTTCAATTCTCCAGCTCAGCCTCCTGTCTTTTAGTAAGGCCAGTATCTTCAAACCATACATCATAACAGGTCTCACTAAAATATTCTAAACCTTCCCTTTCAATCTTGCTGCTCTCCTTCTGTCTCAAATCACCCCTGAGTCGTCTCCATCTACTCCACCCGGCCTGCCCACTCTTATTCACATCTCTTGTGCACTATCCTTTGCTTTGTATGGTTGATTGCAGGCTTAAACTTGTTTACCTTCACTATCTTTACTCCTTTCCATCAGCCTCCCTTTGCATATTCAGTAACATGTCCTTCCTTAGTATCCAGCCTCATATATAACTCACTATAAGTCTTTTCCTTTGCCTTTGCCACCTCTCTCTTTGTCACACACCCAGCTTCCTTTCTTCACCAACTCGAGTATCCCACTTTTACTTTACTAAACTCTTCCTTTGATAATTTTCTGTACTTCTTCATCCTACCACCAAGTCTTCTTTTTCTCTTTCCTCTGTCCTCTGCCCAAAAGATACACCAAAGAGCTTCTTGGTACTTTTCCTCAGCACTAGAGCTGTACTTTCTCAGTCATCTGGTAATTCTTCCCTATCACCCACAGCCTGTCAAAACTTCCGAACTTCAGCTTCCTGAGCTGTGTGCAGCATTTTTCCTTCTTTAACTTCCACCACTTAATCTATGCTTCTGCCTTCACTCGCTTCCTCTTGTTGATTTTCAAAGTCATCCTACAGACTACCATCCAAAGCTGCCCAGCTCCATTCTCTCCTGCTACCACCTTGCAATCTCCTTTCTCTTTCATATTGCACCCTCTACATAAGACATAGTCCACCTGTGTGTGCCTTTCTGTACTTTTATACATTACCCTATGTTTCTCCCACTTCTTAATGTGAATGTTCACCAAAGGCTTTTCAGTCCTTTTTGCAAAATCCACCACCATCTGTCCTTCTGAATTTCTTTCCTTGACACCCGAGACCTCCTCGTCACATCTGTTCCCTTCACCAACATAAGTGTTGAGTTCTGTTCAAATCCACAGCCATTGTACACTTTACTTTTCTTCTTTGTAGTGTGAGTAAGACCTAATATCTTACCCAGTAGAGGACATCAGTCCATCCTTGTGTGGTAATACACTGATAGACAGTCAGCATGGAAAATCCGAGGTTGTCAAAATGGGTGATTCCATGGTTCGGGCCTGGCCATCCAGCTCGACACTCTGTCCCGTTGATAGCACAGCGGCGACCATTCCCTGCTTGGGCACATGGAGCTGGCTTCTCATTTTCCACTGTAGCTATGATGTCTGAACCCCAGAAGAAGATGATTGTTATGTTCTATGAATGAGTGAATTTAAAGTTATGTGAAATCAAATGATTCCATATTCTTAACTTACACATAAAAAATGACTGACTCATGTATGTACATTTTGCCTTTGTCCTTCCCGTGTTCCTCTCTTAGGTACTTTCCTTTGTATTGCTTTGAAAGTTTAAGATTCTAAAATCATAAGGCCAATAGAATGCCCTCTGGCTTGAGGAAAGTACCTATAATTTGACTCCCACACCAAATTGTTTTTTATTCACCAATCAGTCTTGCTTCTTTCATTTTGCCATGTTCTGACCTCCTGCCAATTTGTGAAGTGCTTTTTTTCAGTTGCTTCTCTGACTTGCTTGATAGTCTAAATTAACCTATCCTCTCCTTTACCAACAAGACTGCTATTTTGACCTTTTATATGCACTTATTTACTTGACCCCAGGTTATAATGTATCTTAACTGGACTGGTAAGTTTTGTTATCAACCCTATTTATGAAATTGCTCTTTTGCCCATAAACTGTATGCACAGACAGCAACATTTTTTTGTTCACTGTGTTAGTATCCAGAATTGGTGATAATACTAAGCCTCAAAGAACAGATTAACCTGTTAACTGGCCAAAATCAACAAAAATGCCTGAAAAAGGATACCCAAATTAAATCAGCTGCTGTTCCTGAACTCTTTGGAGTACATGTAAAAGCTTGGTCTCTTTGTTAAGATAGCAAGCTATATTTTTCATTTTTGCAGTCAAAAATGCTGTAACTTTAATGAGTATGTAGTTATTAAATTTGGAACACAGAATTTTTGCCTCGCCTAGATATTTCATATTAGTTTTTATGTAACTACACACTAAGTGTAGAAGGTATGGACTGCAAAATATAATGAAGCTGTAGAATGAAGTCTTGTTGACGTGTATTTCAAATTTTTTTAAGATAGCACAAAAACCTACTGGTTTGTAAAGGTTTTTGTGTGTTGATGTCCAGACGTGGCCTCACATGTGCCAAATGGCCCAATCTGACTCAGCCTTTGATATGCAAACTTCAAATGGCTCTATGCTTCAACATACAGTCATCAGTGAGGACTCCAATGAAAGATAATGCACAGCGAAATCCTCTGCTATACACACATTAACTGATAGTGTGAAATAATTATAATTATAGACATATAAATAAGAAGTTGCCCTAATTTGTAAAAAAAGGAAAATATTGGGCCTTCATTTACAAAAAACACAGTCTTTATCAGTGATTCCTTCAGACACCCAAAAAAACCCAATTTTATATTAATAAAAAGTTACAGTAAATGTAAACACTAGATATACACTTAAAATATAAAAACCACAATCCTCCCAATTGTCCTCTGAAATACAACCTACAACCTCCTGGCAAACAATTACCTCCTACCCCCCACAAACAAAGCCCACCAAAAAGCGAATATCACTGAATATCAATAAATAATACTCTAAGCCATTGTGCAACCACCGTGAAAGCCCCATCGAGACATACATATTTACATCTAAGCGGCATATAATACAAGCTTTAGCTGAAAATGAAAACTTAGACTTACAATGAAACGCATTCTGAGAAACAGCTGTAGGTTTGTGGGATTCTGCAGCAATAAAATGGTCGAATCAGCGACAAAGTTCTCTAATAAATAATAATCCACGTGTCAGGAATCTTATTGGCTATACATCTGTGGTTTTAGATTTTGGGTCAGAGTTGACCAATCAGAACGATTGGAGAGCATTTGGGGCATGTCCAGAGAAGTCACGTGATGCTGTCTGATTCTTACTGGCTCTGGAAAATCCATTTCATAACATGATTGCCCAAATAAGGCGTCAGTCCAATTCGGAGGATCTAGCTTGCCATATAAAAGCATCGTAAGGGTGGACTACAGTATTACTGTTAGGGCTTTTCTACTGCCGGTGGTTCAGGTGCTCGTGCCAGTGCTATTCCTAAAGAAGGAGTGAAAAGCTTAAGAACGAGCCTGGTTTCCACTGCGCTCGGCGGGTCATTGTTTGAACACGCAAGCTGAAGGGCACAAACGTGGGAGAACAGCTGTTGTGCTGCGATCACATTTTACAGTCCAATCAATCTACTGCAGCATCTATGTGCAGCACAGAGGTATACATAGACAGCAATTACGAGCAGGATGCCAAGTACACAATTTACATCCTTTTATCTGTGATATGAACTAATGCAAAGCAGCAAGTTTTTGCTTCTTTCCTCACGCGTTCTTGGTTCGAGACCATCTAGCATGTAGGGCCTGAGCTGAACCCAGGGACCGAGTACGTATGGAGTGGAAAAACTGCTTAATGGTTCATACACTCGTACCGGCACCGGAACCCTGGCTGTGGAAAAGCAGCTTGTGAGGCTATGAGGCTTCAAATTCAGAAATTTTACAAATGGCCCTCAGGTGGGCCGCTGCCAGTTAACAGGTTAAAGTAAAATACAATAAAAATGGGCATACCTTTTTAGTAACAAATTAACCAATGGCAAACAGTGATAAATATGGTAATATTACACAATATAGCAATTTTCTATCTCTAAAGATTCAGTTAAAAGACTGTCACATCAAAGATATTGAGCAGGTGCAATAATAGCACTAGAACGTAAACAGATTTCAATGAAAATAGGTCTTTTGTCTGCATGTTCTGCATTCCTCCTACTTAAGTCTTCAACATCTCTTCCATGTTTACTGTTTTGTGTTTGCAGCTGGGGATTATGATTGTATTTTTCTCTGTCCCCTGCTGCAAGAAAATGGAGCCTAATATTTTGCTAATATGAGACAGTCTATTGGGTAATTATTGACAATAACACCAACCCACCAATCTGACTAACATATTCCTAGTATTACTGCCATTTAATGTTCACCCTATTGTGCTGCATATTGTACTTGTGCGTGTGTAGAAGCAGGTCTTGTGCATTTTGCATTTGAAGAGCTCCAGTCCCATAATGGAGTAAATGATGACCATGAAGAAGACCAGCAGGGTGATATGGAACAGAGGCAACATGGACTTCAGGACTGAGTTCATTACCACTTGCAGGCCTGAAGGAAAAAAAAGAATACATTTTGGAATTAATCAAATAATGTTTTCTAAAATTTTCAGCTTCTAATATATTGAGAAATTATATACAAGAGTAATACAACAAAGTAAAAAAAAATATTAAGAGGATTTGTTACAGCATTATGAAATTCTACAGTTTAAACCATTTCTTACTGGGGACTCCAGAGACCAGTCTGAGAGGTCGGAGGACTCGGAATGCCCGCAGAGCTTTCATGTCAAAGCCACCCCCCTTTTCTCCAACTGGAGCTTCTACACCACTGAAGTGGTTAATGGCATCCACAGCCACAGTAAACAATCTAAACAAACACAGACAGGGCAAATGAGATTTTCTATGAAGAAAAGGTAAAACGTTTGCCAAAATGGCACTGAATTTAAAGAGTGAGCATCTTTCATGACATTTTTATTGACAGTTGCCCACCACCCACAGGATGGGCTCAAGGGGTTTGATGCAATGTGGATTGAGTGACTGTCAGGTGGTCTGATCCATCACTGTCAAAACTGACTATAATGACATGGAACATTACCTCTCTGAAAGGGAAGGAGTCCGACCTACTGCATAAAGTAATTACATATAGTCAGGGCAACCTCAGTGCACAGCTTAGGTTCTAGATCCTGGAAAGGGGTTGGATTCTACTCCCCCTTTGGATTTGACCTTGATGAGAATATCACTCTGCCTTTGAGTCTGCACATTGGGGTTTCCTCCCATGGATGAGAGACTTGTTCTCTGCAACTTTGGGTCAGGATCAAGTCCTGACTATTGTTTGTATTTATGAATGCTCAGATTACTCTGTCTTGAAGGTGTCTTAGCTGATAGCATCAGCATGCAAAAGTCCAGTTTTCTATTTGGCCATCTGCTATGCTTCCCACTATGTCATGGACCAGCTGTGTAGCAGGCAGAGGACAAGGACTCAGAGGACAAGGACTCAATGGACAAGAGAAAACTTAAACTCAGCTTTTATGCACAAAGAAAATGTACCAGGTATCAGGCCTGGACTTGAGCCAGAAATACACTAACTTGGGAAAACTATGAAACATTAAAAAACAGAGCTAGGAACCAACAGCTTGAGGGGAGTAAAAGATAAGGACATGAGAAAGAACTGAGGAGGACACAGACAATATACACACACAAGGTAATCAGGGAGAGTGGCTACAGCAATGAAGAACAGATGAACTGAATTAAGTGACAAGACAAATGAAGCAAAACTGAAAACAAAGCACACAATACAAGGGAGTAGCAAAGTCAAATAAGAAGTGAGTAATCATGGAAACAGAAATGCAGATGTGACATAACATGGGGAGGCAGGCACACAGAAGAATGAAGGGAAGTAAAACCAAAAACAAAACACAAGTGACAAGGGACTAGGACACAGGGAGAAAACAGAGACCAGAACAAAGAACTGGAGAGTTGACATGGAGAGTATAGGGAAACTGGGGATTAAGAAGAAGCTTTATTGTCAGTGTGCAAGAATGCTATAAAACTTGGGTGGTAACTCCCTTCAATCAGCAGCAGTGCAATATGAAATAAATATAAAAGAAGAATGAGATGAAATATATATGGCTGTGTACACAGTGCAAACCAGAGAAAACTTGATAGGGCATTGATAATCTTTTACGGTCTTTGACCAGGCAGTGCAAGTAGTGAGGCAGATTATTGCACAGAAAGGAAGACTTTCTGAAAGTTACTGTGCATTCATTATCCATCTCTCCATTGCCTTGTCTCTACAGCTCTGGGGAAGAAGCTGTTTCCCACTCTGCTGGTGCATGCCTTTATTGTCCTGAATCTTTTCCCTGGGACAAACAGTTTCTGTCCTGGATGAGTAGGATCTTTGACAATGCTGCTGGCCTTTTTTCCTTATACGGCTATAATAGACAGAGTCCAGGCTGGAAAGCTGTGCTCCCACAATTGACTATGTGGTCTTAACAAATGTGGGCCAAGTCCTTTCTGTTCTCAGCGGTGCAGCTGGAGAACCAGACTCTATTGCAGTAGCACAGAATGTTCTCAATTGTACTCCTGTAGAAGCTGACAAGAAGCTGCAAGGAGAATTTGGCTGTCCTCGGCCTCCTTACTTAAGTGCAAATATCAAGTGGTAGGCGAGGATGCTGGACAGCTGTGGCTTGCCAAAGCATAAAGTGAGCGTCCACTGGGAGCATTTGTCAGATCTTAAACTCCCACTTCATGCAGAGCTTTGACAGCATCCCATGGAAGGCTGGGGACATTGAGTCCGAGTAGACCAGGGGTGTCAAACTCAATCATATGAAAGGCCAAAATTGAAGACACAGTCTGAGTCACGGGGCAAACAGAATTAAAAATGATTTTGATCAGCAATATGATTTGAATGGTCAGAATACAGCTACTTTTTCCTTAACATATTAAATAAAATTATATTTTTCTTCAAAAATGACATCAGGAAAAATGAAAATATTTCAAGCTGATGGAAATTTGATAATTTTTCAGGTAAAAATTGTAATGTGAATTGTTGCGCTTCATATGCGTAAAAATGTTGCGCAAACTGCACAGTATGTCCAGTTTATCAGCAAAAAGTGCAGTTGCAAACACAGCAGTGGAGACCTGCTCATTTGCAAACTTTATGTAATAAACCCTATATTGGATGTGAAGCCCAATTTCTCAGCTTTCAAAAACTGAATTTTTCCAATAGGACGAACGGCCATGGAATTACAGCAATTTAAAATTCCTTTGATCAGCTGGTTCAGCGGTGATACACTCATTGTTGAATAGCTGTTCACACAAGGTAAGGGCATGTAACAGGTGCTGGCACTGTATGTGTTATGGTGCTAATGACGCGTTGTGTCTTTAAGACTTTGCTGTGCAGCGTTTCCTGGTGTGTGAAACGTGATGCACTGTCAGCTCACCTGTGCAGGTCTCCCTCTACATCTTCTCACATAACTGTCCCACCAATCCGCTCTTTCCCCCGCACATCGCAGGCGGGTAAAAGGGGCACACGGTTTACCTCCGATGTCAGCGATCAGGTCCTCTGCCTCCTAACTGTTTTCCACTTTTCATTTGGCCATTTTTGGGGTTCACACTAGCTTATATGTCACTGTATAAAGTGCTGACTGCTGATCACTGAACAATGGGTCATTGGCAACACAAATAGGTTAGTGCAGAGGTCTTGGCCTGCAGCAAGCTTGGTTAGCTTGTCGGACTCTGGAGGCAGCTGACATGTAGCAGCAGGCCAAACAGAGTGTGGCTCTGGTAGTAGCTGTAGTAAAAGCGCAGATGGGGCTCTCTGGGCTCTTGCCCATTGACCATGGGTGCTCTGTCTGGGGTCTCCCTCCTTCCTCCTCTGGGGTGTGCGCACGATTGTCTTGAACTGATATATACACTAAAATGATCTCCTGGCATTGTTAGTGTGTGTAGCTGTGCATTAACGAGCTGATGCATAGAAGTGGGCAGACAGGAGCTGAGGAGGGCTTTAGCACTAAACTCATCCAGCTTATGCGATCACATTTAATTGGACATGTATTACAATGGGACCAGATTTTCATCTAAGGTAGGTGGAAATCCAACTGATTTAGGTAAAGATTTTACTGGAATTACCTTTAGAAAAATCAGGACCTGCAGAAGCCATCCGACTACAGTAAAAATCCGATTTGTGCGACTTTGACTTTGACAATTTTACTGTATAAAGCGCATGAAAAATACGAGTCACCATAACGCTGAATCAGTCCTGAGCTGGTTTCTCTGCAACTCATTTTTGCTAGCTTGTGGGTTGGCTGGGTTTGGCACCCACACCAACACAAGCTTTGATTTCACATAGAGAGTGGCTGCAGAGCAGCGGTGTCAAGCAGAGTCAGCTTGACTTGGCTTGGTAATATTTCTTACATACCGCTTTTCTACTCTAGTTGAGCACTCAAATATTTAAAGAAGCTTTAGGTCAAGAAACCTATTTTGTTAGACAAGCATGGAAGTTTGTGGGTTTAATTTTAGCTGTGACATATCATGTGACCATGACAAGCTTCTTGACATACGTCAAGGGGGAATCACAGACAGATGTAATGAAGAGAATACGCCCATTTTTCAAAATAGAACATTGTTCAGACTCAGATAATAAGTAAAATGTAAATAATGTAGGTTATTTATTCTTTTACTGTGGCCCAGTGCCAAATGACCCATGGACCAGTACTAATCTGGGGCCCCGCGGTTAGGGACCTCTGCTCTATAGGATATTCAAGGGTGTGTGGGAGTTTGTCCAATAAGTTTGCTTGTGTTTTGTGAACTTGAAGAAGGCAGTCATACAGAACCCCACAGGGGACATGGGGGAAAAAAAAAGAGGCACTTTTGTGAGATCTCGCAAAACTTTTCAATATTAAAGCATGTGCTTCCGCGTTAATCTTTATATGGCAGTGTCCCTGAGAACGTTGAAAGGATCAGCGAGAGGTTCCCAGCAAAAGTCACCTTTATTTATAATTCAGTTTTCTTACTGTTGGCTGTAACCATGCCAAAAGTGTAAAGGCATGAATGAATGAACCCGGCTGACTGTCTCGCTCTCACGCCATCACTGCTTCACTCGCCCCCCGGCTGAGAGGAGAGAGTGAAGCAGTGACGGCGTGAGCGCGAGACAGTCAGCCGGGTTCATTCATTCATGCCCAGAGGTGTGGTGGCCATTGGGATGTTTCCCAAATGGCCGGCTGGTGATCAGAATTTTTTTATCCGTTGTACGATCGATAAAAGGCCTCTCCAAACCAAGGTCCTGGGCTGAATTTCAGCCCCAGCCCACCTCTGTGCATGCCTGTTTGGAGAGAGAGAGGAATTAGGACATTCATAGATTTATATATTAATAATCAATTTGTATTATTTGTTCAGTTATGCTCAAAATTTAACCTTACAAATGATCACTTTGTTTGATATCTCCAACTCAGGCACTACATCAAAGTATTGTTTCCCAATTTCCAATCATTAACAGCTACTCATTCTTTTTATGAGCTTGTCTCTCTCTCTCCAGACTCCAGACAACTGGTGTCAATGTTTGTTGATTATTTAAGAAAGTTCTACCTGTCATTGCATTTCACCTAATTCAAATAGTAAACTCATCCCTCTTATTAGGTGTTTTCCCCCAGGCTCTAAAAACAGCAGTTATCAAACCACTGTTAAAAAAGAACAATCTGGATAAATCACTATTGCAAAACTACAGACCAATCTCTAACCTTCCATTCATCAGCAAAATTATCGAAAAAGCTGTATTTCAGCAGTTAAATAGCTTCTTCACAATGACAAACCGCTTTGATGTTTTTCAGTCCAGCTTCCATGCTCACCACAGCACTGAGACAGCCCTTGTCAAAGTGTTGAACGATATACACACAGATACGATCACAGAAGAACCACAGTGCTGGTTCTACTGGACCTTAGCGCAGCATTTGACACTGTTGACCATGATATATTACTAAAGCGACTGGAGAACTGGGTCGGACATTCAGACTCAGTACTTAACTGGTTCAAATCCTACCTAAAGAACAGAAACTTCTTTGTGTCAATTGGCAACTTCTTTTCAGAGCGGAGAGGAGTCCCATGTGGAGTACCCCAAGGTTCAATCCTGGGACCCCTCCTATTTAATATATACATGCTCCAACTAGCTCAGATTATAACAAATAAGATCGATTATCATAACTATGCAGATAATACACAGCTCTATATCACGCTGTCACCAGGTGACTCAGAACCTATCCAACCACTGAAAAGATGCTTAGAACAAATCAGTGCATGGATGTGCCAAAACTTTCTCCAGCTGAACAAAAACAAAACTGAAGTTATTATCTTTGGATATAAAAAGTCATCAGCGCAGCCTCAGCTACTACATTTAGAAACCTGTGAACAGGCCCGGAATCTGGGTGTAGTGATGGACTCAGACCTGAACCTTCAGAGACACATAAAAACAGGTACAAAGTCGGCTTTCTACCACCTGAAGAACATTTCAAGAATTAAAGGACTAATGTCTCAACAACATCTAGAGAAACTCATCCATGCATTTATCTTTAGTCACATTGATTACTGCAACATTATCGTCACAGGTCTGCCAAAAAAAAAATCAGACAGCTGCAGCTAATCCAAAATGCTGCTGCTCGTGTTCTCACCAAGACCAGAAAAATAGAGCACATCACCCCAGTTTTAAATTATATTGATTAGTAGGTCACAAACAAATCCGGTTGAAAGCTGCTCTAAACAAAGTATCTTAATATACACTGACCATCTCCTTATGATTATCATGTGTATCTACTTGATGGTTTTTATGATTTTGTATGATGATTTTATTGTTTTGATGATTTGATTGATATTTCAATGCTTTTTATGATTTTACTGCACATTTGTTTGATGTAAAGCACTTTGAACTGCCTTGTTGCTGAAATGTGCTATACAAATAAATTTTTACTTACTTGCTTACTTACATAACTTGAAATTTTAAGATAAGCATATCAAAATTTCGAGTCAGATCTGCCAATCAGGAAGCTTGTTACGCAGAAGCAGGAGGCAAGGAAATGATCTCTTTCACTGAACTTTCTGATTCGCAGAGCTAACTCAAAATTTTGATTTATTAACGTGAAATTTTGAGATACATAACTTGAAATTTTGACTTATTTTTCTCGAAAATTGGGGAAATTTGGAGAGGGTGACACTGACTGCTCTGTGGCTGTGCAGCCCCATACACAATAAACTAAGATGCACTGTGTATTCTGACATCTTTCAGTCAGAATCAGAATTAATTTTGAGCTGCAGTAGATCATCTAGTGGATTAGACCACATGGGCCAGTCTTTGCTTCCCATGTGCATCAATGAGCCTTGGCCACCCATAACGCTGTTGCTAGTTCACCACTGCTTCTTTCTTGGACCACTTTTGTTTGATGCTGACCACTGCAGACTGGGAACACCCCACAAGAGCTGCTGTTTTGGAGATGCTCTGACCCAGTCATCTAGCTACCAAAATATGCCTTGGATAGCTTTTTTCTCATTTAAAAACTGCATTTTGTACTTACTCAGGTTATCTTTGTCTATTATTAAAAACTTTTTTGATGATTTGAAGCATTCAAGTGTGTCAAAAATGTAAAGACCTAAGAAATCAAGAAGGGGACAAATATTAAGACAAATATTGGCTCATTGAGAATTTTAGAGGCAACACATCCCAAAAAAGTTAGGTCATGTTTACCACTGTGTTTTGCATCAACTCTTCCTTTAAAACCAGCTGCTGGACCTTTGGGGGAGGAATGTTGTCCCATTCTTGTCTGTTATAGGATACTAGCTGCTCAAAAGTCCTGGGTCCTGGACCCATCTTTGACGGGGTTTTTTTGTTTGTTTGTTTTTTTTGCATATTCCATCAAATATTTTCAGTTAGTGACAGGTCTGGACTGCAAGCAGGCCAGTCCAGCACCTAGACTCTTCTACTAGAAAGACATGCTGCTGTGGTACAGTACATGCAGTGTGCAGTTTTGCATTGTCAAATTTTGCATATGCTGTTTTATGATGATTTTCCAGACATGCAAATATTTCAAAGTTGTTTCAGTCTATTTCAAATCAGTTTTGGCCCAGAGAAGACAGTGGCGTTTTCTGGATGATTTCACAAACAATGATTTGTGGAAGTGTTCCTGAGCCCATGCAGTGATTTCCATGACAGAATCATCCTTGTTCTTCATGCAGCGTAACCTGAGGGCCTGAAGATCATGGGCATCCAATATTGATGTTCAATCTTGTCCCTTGCTGACAGATTTCTATGGATTCTGTGAATCTTTCAAAATCTTCACAATTTTACATTGAGGAAGATTGTTTGGAAATTGTTCCACAATTTGTGGACACAGTTTTTGCAGATTGGTGAACCTCTGCCCAGCTTTACTTCTGAAAAACTTAACCTAATTAGTTGCAAAATGCTCCTCCAGCTGTTTCTTCTTAGTATAATTTACTTTTCCAGCCTTTTGTTACCCTCTCCTAATGTTTTTGAGACATGTTAATGACGTGTTTTGCGCATATGAGTATTATAAATAAGGTCATGGCTATTCATGTTAAGAAGGTGGTTTACAACATTGTTTTGCACAAGCTTCCTTTCACGGCTGCATTTATCATTTATCATTATTTCTCTCTGGTCTGTGTGAAATATGGTGTGAAAAATACCAACCACCTCTTGAATATGAATATGTTTTTGATGATGCGGGACCTAGTTTAGGTTAGTCAACAGAGTCATGTCATTTTTTTTGTGATATAAAGACTCTCATTACAGAGCTTAGACACTCACAAATCAGGCAGCAAGAAAATAGGGAGGGAAACCCAGCAAAATATGTTGTCTTCAAAGGCATTCAAATCATGGACAAACAGTGGCAGTCAAATCAAGCCCAGTATTTAGTGATAAGCTACATACATTTTGGTATTAAACTGCCTCATTTAGGATTAAGTGCTAGGATCTGTGGCGTACTAAAGCCCAGATTTGTCAACAGCTGCATCACATAGCTGCACATGTGATGTGTATTATGGTAATTATTTTGTAACGGACCACAAGACTAACTGAAAGGGACTTTTCACAGCTCCTCATCGCAGCTTAATTTATTTTTGCTTGTGTAACACTCCAGAAATTATTCAGTGGTCGAAGCACCATAGCATTCTGATGCTACACTACAGAATTTTGGATAAAATGTGACAGTATCAGCCCAACACTTTACTGTGGCCCTCACATAATTCCATTTGCCTGACAAGGTATAAGTTGGAGCAGTGCCTTTGTGCATTATGTAAAATACGTTGTCACAATATATTAGCATTACTGAGTTAAGAATGACAACAGATTTAAAACAAATCATTAAATTTCAAATGTGCAAGACAGCAATCAGGTAGAATGAATATAGTGACAGCCGATCAAGAGATTCAAGGCAAATGCATCACTTGCACTTTAAGTTTGAGCTAAATGCTGTCACGGTGACATAGGAAACAGTGCTTGTGTGAATGTGTGTGTGTGTGTGTCTGTGTCTGTGTGTGCATGTGTGGATGGGTAAATGCAAATGTGTGTATAAATGTGTGTTATATAAAGCGCTCTGAGTGCTCAGGTAGAGTAGAAAAGTGTTATATAAGAACGAGCCCATTTACCCTCGGACCCAATCGGTCCCAGCAGACTGTTGCCCCTCCCTGAGCCTGGCTCTGCTGAAGGCTTCTTCCTGTTAAAAGGCAGTTTTTCCTTCCTACTGTTGCCAAGTGCTTGCTCTTTGGGGGTTTCTTTGATTGTTAGGTTTTCTCTGTAACTACTGTATGATCTTTACCTTACAATATAAAACACATTGAGGTGATTCTTTGTTGTGATTTGGTGCTATATAAATAAAATATTTAACATGCATCCTGGAATAGGGCCCTTATCCATTCAGTTTAGTTCTGTGTTTTTCTGTTTACTTTCCCATATGAAACAGCAGCAGCTAACAACAGCGCTGAGCAGAGCTGAACAGAGCAGCAGCAGTTTTTAGATATTTTACACTTCTGTTCGTATGTTTGTTTTTACTTAACAGCAAACTGCCAAGTAAAGTCAACTATGAAATAACTTTCTCTCTCTCTCTCTGGCTTGATTTCTTGGCTTCTCATCACGTTTGGTAAGAGAGGCATTATATAAGACAGAAGCACAAAGGATGTTAATTTAGTTTAACACTTTTTGGGAGCTTTTATTATAGTAATGGCAACAAAACACGTTGCCCTCAACTCAGTTAAATGATATTTTAACTGTAGCTCTTTGGGAGCTCCATATGCACCACGTGTGTGTGAGGAGGAAAAAAGTAGAGAGAGAAACTACTACAGCCGTGTGTAGCAGCTGTGACTTTGAACCAAAATAAGACCGGTACAAAAAAATTAGATAATTTTTAATAATTAATTAATTGTATTTATCCTGGGCCGTTTTTTATATTTTCTTTATTTCACTAATAAATACCAACAATCCACAAAATGTATATTCTTGGATGCATTCATTTTTTGCATGTTATTTTACAAAGGAATGCTGCTTGCATCAAGCCTGATGTTGTCTTACACATAAAAGAATGGTTCCTAGTCTCTTCCTCAGTGAGGAATTTAATTTAAAACTTATATATAATAGGTATCAATAGAGGCTCACATCCAAGGTATTGATATCAGAACTGGACAAAGCTGATTGTTGCATCAGGCCAGGTTCTAGCCCACTGTAGCTGGGTGGGCAGACTGAAAATGTAGGTGGGCAAATGTAAACATAGACACAAAATATTAGGCTATATTTGTTTTTTATATGGTAATTGAATACAGCCCTAGTAGACACAAAGATATACATATATACCCTCTCCATTTATCTGGGCTTGGGACCATCACAGAAAATACACAGATTTGTGACCTTCTGTGGCTGGATTATATATATGTTTTTTTTAATTCTTTTTTTTATTATACAACAGCAGAACAAAAAGAGAACAGCAACTGCAAAAATGCAAAATGTGAAAAACTACAGGATCAGTCTTCTGTTTTTTGGGGGCAAACTTTGTGACAAATTCATTCATGTCTAATTGGATTGTGATAGAGTTTTCATGGGCAAAAAGTACTAAATTTCTTTTTCTTTTGTGAAGCTCTTGAAAAGAGCTAAGGACTCGATAGTGTGGAGAAGGGACTCTCACAGGATGCAGAAGACACACATTTGTGACATACATTTATGGAGGAAAAGCAGCTTTGTATTCCTCCAGGTTGAAATACAGAGTGGACAGGTCTTTTTCATTTGGGTACTTCTTAAGCACCAGTGGTTTTGCCACAAGTATTTAGTTTTTGAGACATTCAGTCTCTTTAGATCCAGCAAGACTGTCTACAGGGAGCAAAATTGTGGGGTCAAGGTAGTTGGCTGACTGGGGCAGGAGACATGAAATGGCATTCATCAGGTTCTAAAATGAGCCTGTCTAACAAGTTTGATGAATGAAAGTGAATGTGACTGTTGTTCCTATTTATGATTCTTTCATCCTGGGGTTGAATGTTACGGGGTTGAAGATTTCAGCTAAACATAGCCATAAGTCCACATTAGCTAGGGTATGAAGGAGCATATGGCTGGCATGAGGAAAACAAGAAACAAGACAACTCTTTGCTTTTTCCCCAAAATTAGTAAATATCATTTATGCATGTAACAGTGTTGAAAGGTTGATGTTAGTCAGTGGATATCCATCCCTCCATCCATTCACTGCCGCTATAATCCTTTTCAGGGTTGCAGGGGGGGCTGGAGCCTATTCCAGCTTACACAGGGCAAGTGGCAGGATACACCCTGGACAGGTCGCCAGCCTGTCGCAGGACCAACACCAAGACACAGACAACCATTCACACTCACATTCACACTCATGGGCAATTTATAGTAGCCAATTAACCTAACCCCAGTAAGTGCATGTCTTTTGTACCTGGAGGAAACCTACGCAGACATGGGGAGAACATGCAAACTCCACAGAGAGAGAGAGACCTGGGCCAAGGTGGAATCGAACCCAGGCCTTTCAAATGTTACTCCAACTGTGAGGCAGCAGTGCTAACCACCGCTGCCCAAAGTAAAAAAAAAACAATGAAATATAGGTAAGAAAGCATGCTAACGTTTTACAGTTTTTACAGTGTGAGCGGGAAAAGACTTGAGTGATGTCATTTCCTGGGTGCTGAGGAAGTTGAGCTGAACCATTATTTTTAAAAAGGGGGTAATTGGTATGCTGTTACGGGGTTCAACAAAACTGGGGGGCATGATTAAAAAGTACTATTTTATAAATAAGTC
>VUQJ01032860.1:0-21146 GCA_015108635.1 Andinoacara biseriatus | reverse complement strand
ATTACTGCTCATCCCAGTCATACAGTAATATCATTTGCCCCTTGTTTTGTCAACATGAACCTCAGCAAATCACTCACAGCGAATGAAAAGCCTCCAAATAATATGGATACATGAAAGAATACATACGGATACACGAACACGCTTTGCTCAAAATTATGTAGTTCACGTATTCAAAGTAAATATCTGCAGGATATCAAGTGTATAATGGATTAGATATGCATCATAAACTGGGCCAAGTGGGGTGGCAGAAGCAGCACAGGAGGAGAATTTGAGATGCATACAGTAACTACAATAAGGGGGAAATTCTTTGAAAGTGTCAGAACAAGAACAAATTAGAAACAAAGACAATTCCATCTCATCCAACTCTATTAGTAGACAAAAAGAACCATTAAGTGATGCAGATTAGCACACACAAGTACAATATAGCCATGATCAAATGGAAACATCTCCATTTAACTGCGGTGCCTGCAAAAAGTTGGGTGTCATACGACTGTCACAGCTCGATCTATATCTCTCTACAGCTACTGTTGCCGCTTTCCCTGCTTTAATGTACATGCTGCCCTCCAACCCACCCATCTGCCTACCCCCAATCCTTTGATGCCAGAAACACACAATGCATTCTGGAACCGTAAGGAATACTCCCGTCAGCTCAGTGCCACTGTGAGGAAAACAAAAAAACAACAGAGACGAGAAAAGAGCACCGTTCATCAAGTATACAGAGTTTGCTGAACTAAAAACAGACAAGCACACTGTACAAGCAGCAGCACATACAGCATAAACATCAAAGTGCTCCATAACCACTGTGAACACATATTGGAGAAATAATCATTTCTGGAAATGCAGAAAATGGTAAATTGTGTTCTGAGCTGTTGTCTTTTCTGTTTTCTTCCTCTTTTTTTTCAGAAAGGTTTTGTTTCTAGAAGCAGTTTTACCAGGGTTCCACCTTTTGAACCAACTGCATTTCCCCCATTATTTTATTAACCCTCAAATATTTGCCTTTTTTTTGTAATAGATATTCAGGTAGAGTCCAGGGTAATTGTGCAGACAACAGGCATATGCATGCCTTTGCATAAAACATGATATTGTTGTTGATCTGTGATGTCATCAGACCTTGAACATACACAGATTGAACTCCCTCCCTTCTATAGGTGACTTGCTCTACCTGCTTAGCCGCAGCAACTCCCCTATTAGCGGCAATTTATTTAAACTGTAGTTGTATGGGTTTTTACATGGCACCATTAAATACTACAAGGCATATTTCATTGGGAAGTGGCAAAATGATTATAACAAGAAATGACAGAAATAAACTGAGGAGAGATTGTGTCTATATTGTATGATTGTTAGCCATTATTTAGCTTTTGTCGCTATGAGTCCTGCTCTTTGAGCTGAATACAAAATAAAAGTAGTATACTTTCTTTGCTGTTTAAAAATAGCAAGGGGGGTTACCTATAAATGGATGTAATAGGTTTATTTTAAATATGCCCTGCAATGTTTACCATGCCTATTTATTATATAAACATGTGCATTAATTATGTTTGTTTTTTGTTTTGTTTTTGTTGTTCTTATTTAACCAAGAAAATAGGTCTCTTTAGACTCACAGGCAGTAGCTTACTTGGCAGTGGTTACGTAATAATGGACACATAAATTGCAGGTACTAAAATACACCATATATATATATATATATATATATATATATAGAGAGAGAGAGAGAGAGAGAGAGAGAGAAATACAGAGAATTTAAAAATGCACACTCTCTAAAAGACATCCTATAGTGTAATATGGATAAGCAACTGCAGGTGAAGTGTGCAAACACTGGTGAAAATAACACTGCAATGGAACAGGATGAATTAAATGGCACAATGGATCATCATTCTCATTTTTGTCCAAGAGGCGAGCATATGCAGCTCTGCTGTTTGAGCCCAGTTTCTCATAATCCGTGCTGTCTTTCATTTAGCAGGAAGAGCGGTTGGCGTATTGTGATATGGAAATAAGAGGAACTGATCAAAGCTCTCCTCCCCTGGATGAGCTCCTCGTTTGTCTCTCCAAGGACTCCCAGCCTGCCAAGCAATGCAGCCCCTAATACAGACGTTTCAGCACTCATGCCCAACCACCCACCATCATTAAAATTTCACACACACACAGATTCCTGCGAGCCCTGCAGGCTCCACTGTACCCACCTGCCTGACTCCTCCTCACCTGCCCTGCTGTAGCTGGCTGATTGGACTTGTCTGAGGAGAGATGTGCATCAGTGGATGACTGATTTATTAGGACACTATTGAGAGGGAGTGTGATGGCAGTGGTGAAGCAGGAGGTTTACATTTAGATATTTATCAGCTCAGTTCATGACTGTGAAAATCTGAAAGTGTGTTAAGAGGTGGCACAGAAAGGATAATGATACATTGTAATGTTCTAAATTGATTTCACAGAAAGCCGCAACAGGGTTAAGTCAACATAAAGTGGTTACATGTATTCAAAAATAAACAATTTCATAATCTGATTTATCACAAATGCCAAACCACAATATGACTGGGTAGCCATCACCAGTTTATCCATCCAGGATCTTAGCTTGGTCATTCTCAACCCTCTTTGGAGGTGTATCCCACCTATCCAGACCATACTCGGCACAGATGTTCCTGTGTATTATGCCAGCTATGCATTCCATGTGTGCCCTGCATGCAGGGTTTCTGACAACCAGCATGCAGGTTGGTGATGATTGCCCATATCTTGTCTTGTCTTTCCCCATTCAGCCAACTCGTCATATACTTCTAGGTATTCCAGGATCCATATGTGTGGCACTGAGTAATAGAATTTTGTGTAATCAACCCATAAGGCACACAGGTTGGTCAGGCTGGTCTTACAGTCTCGAGTGACTGCTCTATCTACCAGAAGCCAGTGTTTTGTCCCTCTGGTGTTTCTGCCAATTCCGTTCTGGGTCCTGCTTATGAATCGAGTCAAAAACCTGCTCATCTTAGCCACTATGGTGACTGACAGGATTTTCCATGTTGGGCTGAGACAAGTCATTGGTCAGTAGTTTGAGACTCTTTCTTGGATGTTTCTTGGCTGTGGTCATTTTGTTCCCCTGCCACTGAAAGTACCTTGGATGGTTCAGTGGAGAACATCTGGTTTATTCTCCTGGCTTCTATGTTTTTGGTATATCGCTTCAAGCAGTTAGCCAAGACTGTGAGTCTATGCTTGGCAGTTTCTAAAGCCTCGGGTATGAACAGCTTGTTGTACTTCTTAGGCACCCCTTTCTTCATTACACCTTTCTGCAGCTCTGATAGCTGTCTAAGTTCCCTCCATGCTACCTTGATCTTGGCCTCTAGTCTCCTTCTCCATTGAGGGTTCATCTTACAGCCAAGTACCAAGTACCAAGCAGTATTCACATCTTATAGTAGATTTTCAAAGGGTACTTCACAGAGTCTTGGTAATCATCCACAGAGGGTCCAGTTTTCCAGATTAGCCATGATCTTCTCTTTCAGGTCAGTTACTCTGGCACTCAACATACCTGTTCTTGGGCTTAGTACCCAATCTCAGAGTGTGGCGGATGATGGCAACTCCCCCATCACCTGACATCCTGGCTCCAGCAGCCCACTTATATTGAGTATGTCCTGGTTCCTCAACACCTGACACAGACCTTGCTAATCTAGCAATGTCCAAGCTAGCATGGCTTTAATTATATATCTCTCACTCATGTTGCAAGGTAGGCTTGGTAGCACTGGGGGCCTAGCATGGGGACCGTAACTGGATGCATACCTGGCCAGGATTCAAACCCCCAGACCTGTTATTCCAAAGATGGTACACACTTCTCAAAAAACAGTAACACTTTATTAGCAGAGTATAGCATCAAGTCAATTACACTTCTGGGATATTGATCTGGTCAGTTAAGTACCAGAGGGGGTTGTTAATCAGTTTGAGCTGCTTTGGTGTTAATGAAATTAACAACAGGTGCATTAGAGGGGCAACAATGAGACAACCCTCAAAACAGGAGTGGTTTCACAGGTGGACCTCCCTGGCAAAGGCTACGTTGATTAGTTTGTGGCGGAACTCATATACTGCATCATCTGGGTAATTTAATTATGTAACCACACAAAATGTCTGCAGCTCAAGAGACAGTTTGTGTCTCACCGGAACATTAAGATAGATGGCCATGATTTTTTTTTTAAATTTAATTTATTTATTTTTTGGATATTTTTCTATTGAGATTCTGCATATGCAAATTAGATTTAAGCTAACTCTGGTACAAAACATCAAATGGTAACACTTATGTTAATATTGTACATGGTACCTTTTAAGTTTAAGTAAAGTAAGTAAAGTAAAGTAAAGAATTAAATCAGAGAAAAACATCAATAGGTAAAAACTCAGGTGGACACCATCATAAAACACAAGATCATCTCTTTAGATCTCTAAAAGAGATCTAAAGACTGCTAAATTTATATTTCTTATAACAATTTTATATCAAAGGCTCTCAGGGGCCCCTTTTATGCATGCACAATTAATCTGAACATTTCAGGTTTATGTATGAATTGCAGCTGGGGAATTGCACCATTAATTTATATTGTTTATAAATTCTTTATAAACATGCCACAAACTACTGCTTTGAATAATATGTTTAAAAAATGGAAAGCATATACATTGGTATAGTAGTAACAGCATAGAGTCAGTAATAAATAATAAGAGGATCAGCACTTTTGGATGTTGCTGCTCTTACACAATAATCATTTATCAACTGTCACACTTCCTTGGTCTCCCACAAATATTCCTTTTCAACTAAAATTCACAGTAGTCCTTCAAACTGTAGCGTAGTTTGATGCCTTGAGGAAGAGACGATGACTCCTGCTTTGATCAACATTATCTTCATGCAAATTCCAACCCTAGAGATGTAAAGACATGTGGCACCTCACTGATCTGTGTGATTGCTGATTGTATTTTGGAGATACCAGGATGAAAATGCATCAAGATGCCTGAAGAGGCATTCCATCTTCCTCCCCATCGTTATTCAGGCATGGCAGGAATGAGCAAGCAGTGCCTTCAGTCCTATTGTCATTCAGCTGCAGCACCAGGACAGAGGTGATGAGAAATGATGCAAAGGTGTCAAGGCTAAATTTGTGTCATCTGCCAAAACGATACACCCTGTTTAACCAACAACTTGAAACAACTGAGTTTTCCCGTTTTTACAGAAAGCAGAGGGACATTGAGGGAAATGATGGAATATAAGAAGGGCAGGGTTAAATAAAAAAGAAAGCCCTGTCTCATTTGTTTTCTCTCCTGTGCTTTACACGTCACATTGTATATTTAATCTAACTCTGCTCAGGAGACACATAAGAAATTTACCTGATGTTTAAAAAGAAAGATAGTTTTGTCAGGTGTGAGGAGGAAGGTTGGCAAATTTATTGCTAGATGGATGTCAAAAATGGATGTTGTTGTTGGGAGTATGATAACTCCCAACAACAACAATATCTAAGAAAATTCTAACAACAAAATATTTACTGCACTCAGGTCAGTGATAGCACATGTAAACATAAATTTGCCATTTTATTTTAATAATATATATTATTGAACTAAATGTTTGATTATTCTGTACATAATTTTAATCTTGTAGCTGGTAGGGCAATTTGTAATTGCTTTTTATATTAAGTTTAAGCTCATGCATTAGTAGTCTTACATAAGCAAGTCTTATGTCAATATAATTTTTCATCACTAGTAATTGCAATCTGCAAAGCAAAGTTGTTGCAGTTTTGGACATGTCATTGGTTTTCAGTTATACAGTGCTGTGGAAAACTATTTGCCCTCCCCCTGATTTCTTTCTTTTTTTTTTCTTTTTGTCTTTTTTTTCTGCATGTTTTTAATATCAGACAGATAATGCAGGTAAATACAAAATGCTGTTTTTAAATGACAATTTTATTTATCAAGTGAGAAAATTTATCTAAATCTAGCTGGCCCTATGTGAAAGTTATTTCTTCACCTTCTTAAATCCTTAGGAACTAGTGAATAACCATATTTTTTTTGTAAAACTGAGCTCAGTTTCACACCAACTATTACCACCTTCGAGAGGTCACAAGCTTGTGTACTGCCAGCGCAAGTCCCAAGGCCACCTCATTGGGAGGGTTATGTGAAGAAGGGAATGCATTGTAAAATCTGTGCCAAATTAAATACACAGATCATTTTTCTGTGGTGGCCCCTGGGAAATAAGGGAGCAGCCGAAAGTACCTGAATTAGATTGATGAGATGATGTTATGCCTTGCATGTGTTTAAAATGGTCTGAATTAGATTTTTTTGCCTGTGAGTTGTAAAATATCCCATGTGACAGTGTTTGTAAATGTGATTTGGATAGAATTTTGCTTTTGTAATTTCAAAATTTACAATTTGGATTTTGTAGATTTACATTTTTGAGCGTGTAATATCGATAAAATGAGAATGCAATATCTTCCCATGTAAATTGTACCCTTTTTGAAGTTTTTGAAGACTTCAGTTAATCTGATGTTAAGCCTCTGCAGCATTCTTCTTCCTTGCACTTCCAAAGTGTTGACCGTTTTTACTGAACCAGTAAATGCCACGATGGAAAAGTCACAACAGGCGAGTGAGTTTGCTGATCATCATCAATAGTATAGTATAGCAGCACCATTTAACATAATGTGAATCAGACTGGGCGCTGATACTCATTATGCCTTGTGTCAAGGCTGAGAAGGAAATCAATAAGGGCATAAATTGGCTGCAGAGGAAAAAATGCTGAACAAAATCCTGCAAAAATAAGACGTCAGAGCTACTGTACAGCATAATATGATGCCTCAATGCAAACACTACTATATCAGCAGCAGGAATAGTATAGCTGCCGAATATAATTTAGGTTTGCTATTTAAAAATCAGAACAAAAAACATGGTGCTACACTGTCAAATCTGTTAACGGATGTTTCTTTGTCTACAAAGGTCTTTCTGGAATAACATACAAACAATGACAGACATTGTCCTGCAAGGTATGTAGTGCTGATGTTTTAAAGAACCTTTGGGAGTACATGACTGATTTGTATGTGGAAAGTCAAACACAAAACAAAGATGAAAACGTCCTCTGTCAGAAGAGAATAGGTAAGTCCAGAGTAAAAAACAGATCCAATCACAGAGTCAAAAATACCGAGCATGGGGAGCCAAACAATACTGCCACTGTTAGTACAACAATCTGGCGACGACTGAAGGATCATCCTTAAGTAGCAGGTGAGTTATCATCAGATTGCACAGGTGTGTCATTAAGAATGGTAAATGGACTAGTTCTTATATAGTGCTTTTCTACTCTGACTGAACACTCAAAGCGCTTATACTAAACATTTACATTTACCCCATTCACACTAGCACTTCCATGTGTAACTAAGCTAAGTGCTTTAATTAATACTCCAACGCTTCGGAGAGCAACTTGGGGTTAAGTATCTTGCCCAAGGATAAATTGGAAAGGTCCTGCCTCTGAAATGGACAAGCAGAGTTACCACAAACACATCCACACACACCAACAGAAGACAAAGGAAGCAAACACTGAAGAAAAGGATAAATAGGTCCAAACAGGAGCCTTAACAGGAGCCTGACGGCACCCCCCACCCCTCTCTCCAAGAGGAGGAACCCAAGACCCTTCCTCTGGCCCATAACCTTCCCAATCCCCTAGATACTGAAGATATCAGCCCCAGTATTTTATTAGAATAGGCCAGTTGCCCATCAATCACCTGGGTAGGTGGAAGGGAGTTGGAAGGAGAGCACAAGGCAGTGTAAAGACCATGTTATAGGTAGGAGACATGGAATGAGTGATGGATCTTCATATCTCTGGGAAGTTTCAAATGGACAGTCACTGGATTACTGTTGTTGGGAGACAGATTTTAGACTTTAGGCAACCAAACATTCTGAGCTGGTAAGTAGTCAGGAGCTGAGGTCGAGTGATGATCTGTCAGGCATTTGATTCTGTTCTTGAGTCCCAAGCAGGCCTGCTCTGGTGGCTCTCCAGAGGCAACAGCAGTGGCAAAGATGGTGTTGGACAGATGTAACTGTGAGCTTACCCTCCTGAGACAGAAACAGTGGAGGCTGGTAGCCAATTAATACCTCAAATGTAGAAAGACCTGTGCCCATGGACTTCATGGAATTGTGGGCATATTCAACCCAAGCCAGCTGTGAGCTCCAGGTTGTCTTGCTAGATGAAACAGCATACCAAAGGGCTACCTCCAGCTCCTGATTCATCATTTTAGACTCAGTTAGTCCAACAGAAGATAGACTAACCTGGGTACCAACGTTGGTACAGAATTCTTTCCAAATTTGGGAGGTAAACTGTGAGCTTCAATCGGAGACAATGTCCAGTGGAATGCCATGGAGATGGTGCACATGGTAGATGAGTAGTTGGATAGTTTCCAGAGCTGAAAGGAGCTTGAGCTGCTCACTATAAAGTAAGCAGCCTTGGAAAAACAATTGATTATTGTTAGGATGGTTGTGTTACCTGGTGATAGAGGAAGACCAGTGATGAAGTCCAATGCAATGTGGGACCATAGACATCCTGGAACAGGCATGGGCCTAAGCAAACCTGCAGGTGGAGACATGAAAGACTTGTTTTGAGCACAAACAGAGAAGGCAGACACACATTCTTGCACATCCCTGGCTAGAGACAGTCACCAAAACAATCTCTAGAAGTAGGTAATTGTGTAGTTACACCCGGGATGCCACAAGAACTTAGCAATATGAGCCCAATGAATTACCCCGGATCAAACAGTTGAAGGCACATAAAGCCAATTGGGTGGTCTGACTCCAGGATTAAGTTCATTTTGCTGGGCAGTATGGACCAGTGACTCAGTCTCCAAGGTAAGGGCTCCAATCACAAGGGCTCAGACTCTGAGGCAGAATCAGAAATGGCATGTTGTCACGAAAGGGCCTCCGGTTTCATGTTGCTGGAACCTGGATGAAAGCTTATGGTGAAGTTATTCTGGCAAAGAATAAGGAACAACTGGCTTGGTGAGAGTTCAAATGTTTGGCTGCTTGGAGGTAGACCAAATTCTTATGGTGGATCCACATGATGAAGGGTTGCTCTGCCACCTTCAGCCTTTGTCTCCACTCATCCAACACAAGCTAGTAGTTCTTGATTCCCCACACTATAGTTGCTCTCTGGAGAAAGGTGGTGAGAGAAAAAGGCACAAAGATGTGGTTTGTCATTATGTTGCTGTGAGAGAACAGTTCCTACCCCAGAGCCTGAAGTATTGACCTCCACAATGAATTGTCTGCAGGGATCTGGCTGAATCAATTCCACTAGATTCCACTAGAAAGGGACCTTGGGGGAGGTCAGAGGTAAGGCAAGTCTTCTGAAATCACTGACCAATTGATGATAAAAGTGAGAAAACCCTAGAAAATGATGCGGTTGTTTACGGCTTGTAGGGACAGGCCTCTCCAATACCTGCTCTGATTTTGTCTGGGTCTGCTGTACTGGTAGACACAGCAAACCTGGCAATGGTATGTATATGATGTGCCATCCTGGAGGAGTTGGACTACCTGTGCAACCTCTGTAGGGTCCAGGTATCACCTCACGCTACCAGTAGTGACAATGACCCTAACCAAAAACAAAGCTAGTGAAAAAAAAACAGTCACAGAAAGGTGAGGAAAGAAAAATGTCAGCATCCTCCACCTGCAAAATCATTCCCATTTTGGGGACTGTCTCAGTGTTGCCCCTCAAGTGCACCTGCTGTCAATTTCATTAACACCAAAGCAGCTGAAACTGATTAACAACCCCCTCTGCTACTTAACTGACCAGATTAATATGCCAGAAGTATAACTAACTTGATGCCATACTCTGATTAAAACGTGTTCCTTTATTTCTTTGAGCAGTGTATAATGTGGCCTCACTTCAAGCATAAAGTGTAGTTGTCAAAATATTCCTGATAATACTGTAAACCAGTGGAAAACTGCAAGGAGTTACATAAATAAGGTTCCAGTCGGGATATAACGCCAGAGAAGTCCGACATGCTATTAATAATGGTAACCATGCATGGTCAGAAACTGAGAATGCTGCTGACAGAGTGTGAGCAAATGAGTTTAGCTGAACACACTGCAAAGTGCTCAACTGAAATCAAAGGAAGATCCAGCTCTTGATAACAGGATAATCAGGTTCCAATCCCTCTCCTCTTTGATAGCAGCCCTAGGGCCTTGATCCAGTCCAACAGAACTCATTAAAAGCCCAGCAGAGTCCAGACTGAACCTGGCAGATCATATCCTTTCTAACTCCATCCACAGTACATATCGACAGCACTGAGAGGTAAACTAGCAGAGATTAGAACGTATGAAGCACGTCTTGTGATGTTGAATGACCTTAAGGTTAGAAAGAACTAAGGGTCTCTTGCTGAATATAATTTATGGATGATTGTTAACCCCCTGAACCTCTTTAGATGTTTTCCAAACAGCATCAAAAACACATTTAAAATTTCATACAATTTCATAATTCTGCAAAATTCTGAATATAAATGAATATAAATGAGTTATGTTTCCATCTTGTAATAAATATTTGTATGATCTGTATCACTTTGTGCTGAGAGTCTCAAAGTTCTGCTGATTTTTCACTTTATTTTATAAATGCTTTGTAAGGCATAGATGGTTGCTACTTTATATGATGTCGCACAAAATATTTAACTTCAAACTACTAAATGCCTAAATTAATAATGAATTATAATGTGAAATACATAGTTATAAAACCTCTTTTGACACACAAACAACTAGCTAATTTTTTTAAGTGTATAAATACATTGTTAATCCATCATTTTTAAAGTATATAAATGCCGTGATGGTAAATACTGTATATGTACATCAGTTTATTAGGCAAGACTAAACACTTACATGTTTATAAATGACATAGTAAGTAGGAACATATACACAAAAAAAGATGAATTAAGTATTAACTAATACCTCACTAATGCTTAATAGTAATTATTTATTATAAAATGATCATAAAATTCACTCCTTGAAACTGTCATTGTTAGTTTATCATTCATCACACAGCATTTAATGACAATCAAGCCACAATCAACACTAATGTTACATAAAAATCACAGTTTTCATAGATGTTTCAGTCTTGTTACATATTCAAATCTGGGCAAATATAATTAAATTCTACTAGACTGACCTGCTATATAAAACAGTTTTCCTACTGTTGCAGTATTTCCAAACGGAGCATCGTAACTGGGAAATTAATAACAAACCAAACAAAGCTACATGGAAAGTCGGACTGGGCACAGACAGTGGAAGTCTCCACGCTTTCACTGGCAAAGCAGTGGATTTTCTTCAGGCCCATCGATGGCAGACATCTCTGTTTCCAAGCTCTCCTTTAGTGCAGCAGCTGCAGAGCTTATATCCCACTAGAATATTATGAAACTGACCTAATTTTCGAGGCTTGCTGCAGGCAGTGATATGGTGCCTTTTGTAGTTTTCATTTTAGCCTAAATAATTGATTCAACCCTCCTTTGCCTGTAATCTTTCCTTTAAAATACCAGCCGGTGACAGACTCAAGGCTTGTGCCATTATAAATTAAAATGGATAAATATGTAATAACTGTTGTCTCAATCCAATTTTAAACTCATGTGACATGAATGTAATTTCTGGGAAAACATTCATAAGCCACTTTTTGGTCATATTTAAGCAGCAGCACTCATGACTTCTAGAAACAGATAAAGCACACAGCCAAATAAGTTTCCATTTCTATTTCGGAAGATTAATAATTTCTGAAGTGCGGAGGTCCAAACTTGAAATGTAGCAGGGATAATAAAGACTGCTTTACTAACTCACAGCCAAACACGTACATTATGTATAACAGGAAGGATGCTAGACGGGTCTCCTAGTTCCCCTATCCATCAAAAAAAAGCCCCAAATACAAACATTTTCCCGGGGTTGATATACACAGCACCCAGAGACTTCTCCAAATTCTGTTTGACAACTCTACTCAAGTGCTCACCAGCATCCCAAGGTCTGATAAAACATTCAGAATAAGATCATGGTACCTACTACTATTGCTGCTCCTGCTGTTGCTGTGTCCTGTGGTGAGGGTACTCTTTCTCTAATTAAAGCTGAGTAAGCTCAGGC
This sequence comes from Andinoacara biseriatus, assembly GCA_015108635.1. Taxonomy (NCBI): domain Eukaryota; kingdom Metazoa; phylum Chordata; class Actinopteri; order Cichliformes; family Cichlidae; genus Andinoacara; species Andinoacara biseriatus. The sequence continues at coordinate 9,071 of VUQJ01032860.1, read as the reverse complement.
TGGAGCAGCCTACAGTGAGAAACTGCTGTGGATGGCTTTTTGAAAAAGCCTCTGAAATATTAAGACACGGCTGACAAATGGAGGCTCAGGTGAGTATTCTGCTGTCAGCCTCTCAGCTTCCCTTCCATCTCACTGAGACAACTTACCAGTGGAGAGAGGCTGGAGGGCACTCAAATGGATCTGACCAGTGGGTATTTAAAATCATGAGAAATCACCTAGTTATTGTTGATCTTAACATTGCAAAATCCCCAAGAATTAAAGAATAGGTGTAAGTGTTTTATCACAGTATTTGTTTCACAGACACACAGCTATGAGAAAATACTCCAGACCCTATTATTGCCAGCAGTGGTTCACATAGAGAGGTACAAATGAAGCAACATTGTAACATGATCAATGTAATAATAATCATGCATTTAAAATTCTAAAGGTAAAAATTTTTTTTTTTTTCCCATTTCAGATTCATGTATTACTAGATTATAATTACAGCTTCAAAACTGTGTACATCACCAGCTGAAGCTAATGCTTAATAATAATAATGTGAATGTATAAAATAATCAGAAAGTGTCATTGATGTTGCAGTTTTGTTCACCTCATGGCTTCTGCATGGAGATCCATTTCCAGGATGCTTCTGAAATGTGCTTCAGTGTTGTAAACACTGTCCTGAGTGGGCGGAATCAGCTGGAGCGCAACACACCTGAGCTGGTTTTATTTCCTGCTTGTATTCCTTTCCCTCCTTTATGACTGTCTGTCCCACGTGTATGTGTGTGTGTGTGTGTATATATATATATATATATATATAGTACTGGCCTTCCCTTTGTCAGATCATATGTTTAAACTTCATGTCGCCCACCTGCGCCCATTTTATGGATTCCCACTTTTGTCTTGCTTTAGCTTCTCTGGTTGTGCATCAGCTAATAAAGGCTCACCTGTTGTTTTTTCAGCCCTCATTTGTGTCCTCACTCTAGCATAATTGGGACAAGGCAGCCCAGACTGCCAACCCCACCGATGGCATTCACACTCATATCCAGAAGTTTTAACAGTGTGGCATGATCCATTCTCTACCAGTGTTCTGCCGTATGTTCAGTACTTAAAAATTATTTTACAATGTCTACAACGTTGAGCAACTATTATAATACAATTTTTATCCAAAATGCCTTTTTTTTTTGAGATTCTGAGACATTCATAAATAATCTCCAAGTATCATATAAAACATAACATTAGTTCTGTTGACTTTTTTATTATTTCACTTCTTTTGGCACATTTCCACACAGCTTGAGCCTTCTATTACTTGGGATGGGTTAAATGCAGAGAATTTCCCTCTCTGAGCACCAGTAAACAACCACCTTCTGTCTCAGACAGTCTCCCAGTCTGAGCAGGTTTGGTATCACAGCCTGCAACATATGACATGCATTTATCAAATAGCTAAAAACACAACTGCAGATGAATGCTAATCCCGCTAATCTCTGTCCATGCAAATCAGCATAATGTTCACCACATGTACTTTTCTATCATGCTATAATGCTCAGTTACACTAAGGGAAAAAGTAGCAGTGCAACCTGCTTGCAAATTGGAAAAAAAAAAAATAGTGGCTGCCCAGTGATTGAATTTTTTAGCACTCGGCAACCAACTGCAAATAGTTGCACCGACCAACTGGTGTCAAAGAGGATGAGATCCCCAAGCTCCCATACTGGATAAAAGACATCACAACAGGCCTTATTTTAGTCAATGTAATACAGAGTTCAAGAAATGTGTGTGCGCATGCATGTGTGGGTGTGTGTGTGTCTGTGTACTCTACATGAGCACTCTAGCACGCGAGGTGATGTAGAATACAGCCCTGGTTCTGAGTAAGAGAAAAACTGAATGTTTTTGGATGAATGAATTAAAGTAGGGTCCAACTTGGACGCACCCAGGGAAAAACCAGGGGAGGAGTAAAAGACTGAAGAGAGAATATAAAAGTGATGTTTTGAGAGAATTTAGCTGTTCTTCATCCAGACTTCTTGGAGAGCAGTTAGACCACATGAAGGAAAAAGTAAAACCAATTTGCAGTTGGATTATAACTCACAGAGTACGGGAGGATTACCCATCACTAAACAACTGTGGATGAAAATTTTCTTTTCTTCCATGCTCACTTAGTTGTGTTGGAATGTAGACCTTGAGGAATACGGGGGGACTCTGGACAGAGACGCTACGTTCACATCTGGTTTGCATTGTGTGGTGCAGAGAAGGAATGTTGTTTTTGGCCAGACAATATTCTTCCCTCCTCTGACCCTCTCAAAAATTACTGGTAGTTATTAGATAATTATTTTAGTTAGTTTAGTTAGTTCTGTATGATGTGATTTATACAATCTGACTGAACTGCACACTTTGGCCCTGCCTAATTATTTCAATAAAAATCCTATCCACATTTAAAGTCTAAATTGCGAGCATTCACTTTTTTGATTTTTCATTTAATAGTAAGGTTAAAAAGTGTGCATTGCAATTGATTTTTTAATAATTTTTACAGGTTGTCCTAACCCATAAAATGATCAGATACCCGGGTCCTGTTTTCCAGGCCTCTAAAGTTATAAACCTAGCAATTTAAACAATCCAATGGCAGGGCTGATGGCGTGGCTGGTAGTTTTACTTAATTCAATAGCACCAAATCACAAGTCTTCACAAGGTGCATTATATTGTGAGGTAAAGACCACACAGTAATTACAGAGAAAACCCAACAAACAAAACGACCCATTAAGAGCAAACACTTGGCAAGAATGAGAAGGCAAAAATCCCTTTTAACAGGAAGAGTTTAATAATAACTAATGATTAAATGCAGATTGGTGTATAAGCAGAATAAAAAAGAAATACTCAGTGCATCATGGGAATCCCCCTTCAGTCTAGGTGGGATCTAACATTGGTCGCCCAGAAGTTTAGTGTGCAACACCTTGAACCCCGGGGCAACCACTTTCACTCATGAGGCAATTTCACAGGTTGCCTGATGGGAATCAACCTGTCTCCAAACGCAGCCTGACTCAGACTGCCTGCTATCATTCTCAGAGAGATCAGCTATGGTTGCTGTATAATTTATGAACACAGACAACACACTGGAATCAATCTAAATCTGCCATTTTATCACTAACTTGACACACCAATATTTTACTTTTCCAGCAAGGTCACATATGAAACTGATCCAAAATCATAATTTTATATAGACTTAAAATTGTTAAAATAAAAATGTAAAACGCAGGAGCATGTAACAAAAAGACATGTTATTTATTGTATTTAGTGTTTGTGTTGACAAAATTAATAAGTATTTTTCAATAAATTGTCTCCTAGACAAAATATGCCACTCTAACAAACCTTGAATAAAGCAGGTATGAACACATATATGGTTAAGAGTCATGCTTGCAGTCAAACCATTGTTCAACAAACAAGCACATTTTCAGTTGTAGTGCTTTGCTGTAAAAAGCAGTGAGCATCAGTCAGTGCTCTATTTCACCTTTGAGCCAAACATTTTTCTAAGCTGGTCAAAGTAAAATCCATCTGCCACAAAAGGGGCAAAAAAAAACAAAAAACACCTGTTAAATACAATAACTGACCCGAGAGACTCACAATGACAGACTAATTGACTCTCATGATCTGTAATGAGATTTTTCATTTGATCAGAGCTAGACAAATGGACTGTGGAAGTTATTGACACATAATGAATAACCCTTTATCTCACGCGGGAGGGAGAGCAATGGAAGCCATAATGCCAGAACCATTTTCCACAATTATTCTATTTTCAGAGTAATCATGCCATTAACAATTCATTAGGTTTTTATGAAATCAAAACCACAACGCTGAGAACAGCTAATATCCCTCACAATGCATATTTATATACAGAATGTACAACTCATTCCATGCATAAATGCGTGGCCTAATTCACAGCTCTGATGACTGAAGTCATCAGCTGGGCTGCTGATGACAGCATTAGTCATTAGAGTCAGATTCAAGGTGTCAGGGAGTCAACACATTAGCAGTGTGAAGTACGTGACCAACACATCCATTCAACATACCTTATGGGCTGCAAGTAGGTGAGGCAGCATGAGAAAGACGGGTATGGGGGACTTTATTATTCATATTACAACAATGGTGCCTAAAAAAGATAAATCTTCATGTCTTTGGAAGAAAATAAGGCACTATCCATTTTATTCAATTCAATTTTATTGACATTGCGCCAATTTACAACACTCGTCTCAAGGCGCTTTACATTGTAGTTTAAAGACCCTATAATAATAGAGAAAGAAAAAAATCCCAAATCACATGAGCCTCTAGCAGTACTTGGCGACAGTGGAAAAGAAAATCTCCCGTTTAACAGGAAGAAACCTCTGGCAGAACTAGGCTGAGCTTGGGGCAGCCATTTGCCAAGACCAGTTGAGGGTTAGGGTAACGAGAAGAGAGCAAAGGAAGAAAGGAAAAAAAGACACCAGAGAAACAGAGTTTAATAATTACTAATCATGGTTTAAACCTGTACATGCAATAGTATACATATACGTATAGTATACATATGTAGAGAGTGAAAAAAGAGAGTAAAGAGAGAAAAGAGTGAACTAGAAACACTCACGATGCAGTGTATCATGGGAAGCCCCCAGCAGCCCAAGCCTATCACAGTATAACCAAGAGATGGTTCAGGGTCACCTGATCCAGCCCTAACTATAAGCTTTATCAAAAGGAAAGTTTTAAGCTTAATCTTAAAAATAGAGAGGGTGTCTGTCTCCCGAATCCAAACTGGGAGCTGGTTCCACAGAAAAGGGGTCTGAAAGCTGAAGGTTCTGCCTCCCATTCTATTTTTAAATACCTTAGAAACCACAAGTAAACCTGCAGTCTGAGAGCAAAGTGCTCTATTGGGACAATATGGCACTACGATGTCTTTAAGATATAATAGGGCCTTATTAGTCAAGACCCTCTATGTGACAAAAGGGATCAAAACAGGAGCAAATGAAGAGAAACTAATATGGGAGAAATGCTTTCTCTTTCTAGTCCAATTTTTTCTGCCAAGTTAATGCCGTCAAGAGAAAGTATCTGTTAGACACAATGTTTCTAAGAGTTTGGGGGCCAAGTACAATGACCTCGGCTTTTTCTGAATTTAGAAGCAGGAAATTAGAGGACATCCAGGTCCTTTATGCCTTTAAGAAATTCCTGCAGTTTAACTAATTGGTTTGCGTCATCTGGCTTCATGAATAAATAAAGCTGGTTATCATTTGTACAGCATTGTACAATACACAAGGTTCTAGTCAGCGATTGATCGCCCGGCGCTGTGCCTTGCTGAGGTGCCGTCACTCCGGACTGAGAATTTTAGCAGCTACCGGAATATATCACTGTTGTATCAGTTAGTTACTGACGCGGCCATTAGCATTACCAAGCAGTTGTTTGCGGTCCTACTGGTACGCTGGGTACTGATAGGGAACAACCAACACCCCTCATAAAATCAGATTGCAAATAAATGGTGAAAAAATTAACGCTTAACTCAAGGTGAACATACTCAGAGTTGACTGAACTTACTTTGATCAGTCTTACTGGAACTGATCTGGACGGAGGTTCTCATAATTCATGCATGAAAGGGTTAGGTCAGCTTCGGTCACAGCTTTCAGTTTCCTTTTTATCCACATCTGATGATCAAAATCCATTTTTGACAACCAAGCAAACTCCAACAGATTGACAGTTCCGGAAAAACTGGAGCTTCAGTTACAATTATTCAGTCAATCCTGTTATCAATATTTAAACTTCATCTCAAGACTGCATAAAAATAAAGTAATGGAAGCTTATTAGTGAAGGGCACATTCAGCTTCAGCCCAAATCCTGCCAGATCTGGCTACGTTGAAACGTTGCAGACTTGGAATGGGCGCAAACAGTCTTCCAACCACACTTTAGGTGATTTAGTTCACTGTTAATCTAACACAAAGTCATCATTAAAACATTTATAGATACAGTTTTCTGTATTTGTTGCAAATAACCTTTTTTATATAGGCTTGGGAAAAGTGTATTTTTTTTCTCTGGCAGCATCAAATAAATAAAAGTACTTCCAATAAAGATTTACTTAAGTTATCAAAACACAGCAGCCGTACTCCTTCAGGGAGTTTCCTGATGTTGATCCCTTTTTAGCATTTGTCACTTCCTAAGATTCAGTGACATGTCCAAAGTGAATATTTTCACAGAGCTTTGGGAGACTTTGAAACAACTCATAGTTGCATATGTCCTTTTGTTTGGCGTGTTTTTTTTTTTCTTTTTAAACCATTTTGTCCTCGATGTGTCAAGTGAGAAAATGTTCCCAGGCACAGATGCTCATTAATACAAAGAATGCATTTCTAAGAACAGCTCAGAGGGACTGGAGAAAAGAAATCCCAGTTGTGGAACAGCAGAATATTTATGTGAACTTCACTTTACCTCATGTTGAACTTCATCTCACTTTTTATTCTGTATCATATTTCTAATACAAGCAGCCATTCATCTCTTTGGAAGGTTAGAATTACAGCTTTTCCAGCTAAGCGTGGCATTCTGAGTAGTTTACTTTTTTTGTATGGTGATATTTTATTTAGCCATAAATACTGCAACACTTTATCTCTATCGCACACTTACACACACACATACAATATGTTCTCACTTTTTCCTCCATCTTCCAGTAATCTTTCTTCCCCTGTATCTTTTTCTTTTTTTTCTCTCTATATATGTTTGTCGCTGGACTCTCTTTCTCCTCTGACCCGCGTTTCACTCTTATGAAAAACCCGAATTAAAAGAAACTGAATCTTTGCAGTCTTTGGAACACTATTCGCCATAGCCAGAAATAAGTCCTTTTAAATCGCTTTAAACGGCACACTTAAGTCAAGTTGAAATGTCAGACATTCCTTCCACATGTGCTAAATGCAGAAGGTAGTTTGTCCTTGTTTTTGTTGAAAAAAGAAAAGTAGACTTATCTCACTATCAACCAAAAGTGTCGGATTATTTGTGAGATCATACTCATTTTGCTCAAAAAAATGTCAATCAAGCAAAGGAGGCACATATAATATGGAAAGAATGTATGACTTTACACAGCAGTAAATATAAATATACTCCTCCCAAAAATTAAAGGAACACTTTGAAATCACAGCAGATCCCAACGGGGACAAAATCATGCTGGATATTTGCACTGATGTGGTCTGGGTAATGTGTCAGGAACCACAGGTTCCACTTCGTTTGATGGAAATGAAAATTATCAACCTGCATAGGGCGGACTTTAAAGACACCCTGAAAATCAAAGTGAAAAAAACGATGCAGCAGGTTAATCCATTTTGCTGAAATTTCATTGCAGTAACTCAAAATGGTTAGTAGTTATGGCCCCCATGTTGTATGCATATCTGACAGTGTCAGGGCATGCTCCTAATGACACGATGGATAGTGTCCTGGGGGATCAATTCTGTCATCCTCCAGGAACTGCCTGCATATTCTCATTACATGAGGCTGGGCATTGTTGTGCACCAGGAGGAAGGACCCACTGCACCACTAGCCTGTACAGGTCTGTGCGTCCCTCCATGGATATGCTTCCCCAGACCATCACTGGCCCACCACCAAACCTGTCGTGCTGAACAATGTTAAAGGCAGCATAAGATTCTCCACAGTTTCTCCAGAGCCTCTCATGTCTGTCACATGTTCTCAGGGTGAACCTGCTCTCATCTATGAAAAGCACAGGATGAAGGTAGTGGACTGCCAATTCTGGTAGTTTATGTTATTATTAATCTCTGGCTTGTTTCTGATTGTTTAGTCAGATTTTCACACCACTGGCCTGCTGGAGTTCATGCTTTCCTGTCTCCTGGAGTCTCCTGGCAAACCTTCAGGCATTGGCAAATTGATGCACCATCCTGAAGGAGTTGGTCTACCTGTGCAACCTCTGTAGGGTCCAGGTACCACCTCATGCTATCAGTAGTGACACTGACCCTGGTCAAATGCAAAACCACTGAACAGTCAGAAAAGATGAAGAGGGAAAAAAATGTCAGTGGCCTCCACCTGTAAAACTATTCCTGTTTGGGGGGTTGTCTCGTTGATTAATATTTGTCCAACCATCTAGGACCCCTTATCAAACTTTCTCTTCTCTCATCATTGCAGAAGACAAATCAGTAATACAGCCTTTGAAATTCCACCTTACCTGACCTTTCTCTTCTGTGTGCCCTTTACTGCCAGCCTCATCTACCATCGCCCCAGCTAAGAACACTGCATTTTAATGTATTATCTTGGAAATGAAAACTTTTATACAATAAAATTCTGCAGAAAAATGATGTGTTGTAATTTGTTGGTCATTAACATAACAAATTGACGATTCAAGATGTTAACATAAATCCATGGCTGGCATTTGAAATGAAAAATAGGAAATTTATCAATTACAAAGCTATAATTGCTTTCCAAGTACAATCTCGCCTCCCCCTATTGATTTAGTTTGACAGCTTCCTTCATATTGACAAATCTCGGCAGGCGGAGCAGTTTTCCAGCTCCCGCCAGTGTGTCATCCATCTCCCAAACCCAGTCTCTGAGCAAACCCCACACATTAATACTCATTTAAATGGGACACAAATCATCATCCAAGACAAATGGCCAATACAGACGTAGCAAAGCATCAGCGGCACACGGCTGTCTGGTGGAAATGCAGCAAGAATGTTACGGAACAAGTCCCCTGAAAAATTATCCAACTAAGTGGGAAATGATATGCAGAGAGGCTCAGATTTGCTTGATCGAGTGACTTATCTATATATTAAAAAATACTAAAGCTCTGTTATCTGCATTTATACCTCAGATATCTAACATGGATGTTAGATGAGCAGTAGCCATAATAGATGTTTTGCATAATTTTTATCTATCTGGATCTGTCACTGTAGGAAAAACAATGCAGTTTTTTTTACTTTGGACCACACATACAGGCATTTAAGGCAAAAATATTTGAAAATATATGTTATTTAAATTAACAGCTGATACTTTCCCCATTTCCTTCAGATTGATGTCAAACTGACCTCAAACCAGTTCTGAATATGGCAGCTCTGAGTAAGTAAATCACATCAACACGAAAGAACTGAGCTGTTTTCTCAATTGCG
>VUQJ01032859.1:0-16623 GCA_015108635.1 Andinoacara biseriatus | reverse complement strand
CACCTGTGTGGCCTGCATCAGTTACCCTTTATTATGTAGCTGACCTCTTCATATGTTTTCGAACATTACAGTTTTTTTTCATCCATTCATTTTTATTTGTTTATTCAGTTCAGATCTGACACAGGGCTAAAGCCTATTCAGCCTATCCATGGTCCAGAGGCAGGATAAACCCTGGCCAGGTCAACAGTCTTTCACAGGGAGACACAGAGAGACTATTCACTCTCACACTCACACCTATGGCCAATTTTTAGAATCATTCATTAGATCTCTTTGCCTTTGAAATGATTACTTTGGAGACGGGGACCATGTCTGTTGACTGCGGTTATCTTCTTCAAAGCGACGTTGGTGCATCAGCGATAAAACCACATTAAGACAGTAGCTATTAGTCTGCTATCAGTTTGCAACTGAATGCAATCAGTTAGGCAGTTAACATGCATTCTGATAATACGGTGATTAACTTGCTTCCCACTTGCTTCTGCCCCTAAGTTCATCTTGCTGTTACCAAACACTCCTAAGTTTGATCTAATGCAGTATTAGAGCATCTGCTCGGTCCAGTGTTCCTTTTCCCAGAAGTACCTTCAGCACCTAAAGCAAGGCTAAATCAATAGCATGTACAGGTTAATGGCAGTTGTGTTTTTTTAAGCTGGCACATCAACTATTAATTAGCTGGTGATTAGAGTCAGCTGGAAAAAAAAAAAAAAAGATTCACAGCCTGAGGAGGCTATCGTCCTTGTGCTCTGAAAGGATAAATCAGCCTGTATTAGAGAGGGTGACAGTGGTGTATCTCTGTGTCCTTTATGGAAACCATCAAAAAATAATAGGAAGCAAGAAGAGCATAGAATTACAATTTAAAATGAAATCCCGGCATGAGTTTCTGACCTGACTAAAATACATGCTTGATGTTTTCCAACTGTAAACACATGATTTCTGTGTTCATATGCTGGAGTTCGCGCTTTTCAAAAATAACTGGGGAAAAAAAAAAAAAAGTACACGAGGACACAATCATGAGGTTGGCATCAATTTCAGCATCATACAAGATGCTGATGAACTGGGAAAGGCGAAGGGTAGAAATACTGTTGATTCCTGGCTTGATTAATGCACTTGAAGACCTCAGTCCCAAATAAATGAGAAAATAAGATGTTTGCTAAATTTCAAGGGTCGACACACACACATACACACACACACACAAACCCTGCCCGCATGGCAGCAGGCACGTTTGATCAGTCTCTTTCCTTCCTCTGCTCTCCAATTCTTCCCTCAAATGTAGTTTAAATGAATGCCCTGCAGCTAAAGACAAATTCTCTTTTCTTTGTTGTTCTTTGTTCACGGTGCTGTTTTCGGTCTTTTGCATTCATGTTTCAGCGGAGGATAATTGGGATGCACACCTCCATATTCAAGATCCAAAGTGGAGAAAAACAGAGAGGATATTGGATTGCAATTCAAGTGTTTATAGTGTCTGGTTCTTGTGAGTCTGTATGGTTCACTGTTTGGCATGATTACAAAAGGTTTGTGTACACTGCAAAACAGGAGGGTACCACACCTCCACAGGAAGAAAAAGAATTGATTTGTAATACAATTATTATTCTTTTAAGATGGAATGTCTTTGAAAGTTTACTTTATTGACTTAATTGTTGTTTCATAAATCTTTGAAAACATTTGAGGAAAAACTATTAAAAATGTATTTTTTAAGAGCGTAGATCATGTATGAATGCACCAGATAAAAAATAATGCTGTCTTTTAACTCCTCCCCCCCCCCACCCCCTTTCCCCACCATCCCTTCCTTAGGGTCCAAACTGAAAAGCAACATCTAGCCCAAATAAACATCATCACTGCTCAAACATAAAAGGAGATGAAACGAGGACATGTGTCAAATACAAATCATGTTCCCGGCTTTGGAAAGCAGAGTGCAGTGTAAATGGATCAGGGACCCCTCAAAAGCAATTACTGCTCTGATTCCCACAGTGAAAAACAGGTGTCAAAAGATCCAAGCCTCAGAGGTCAGATTTCCTATTCTGTTGCTCGACTCTGCAATGAACCAAGTTTGAAATAAGTAGATGTTCTTGATGAGGCAGGTGCTTTCGGTTTAGTTTAGCGAACGCTGACTCAATGCTGAAATTGAAATGATTTGCCTTTGTGTCAGAAGAAGACATTTGCTTTGCAGGACCCAAAATGAACACACACCATTGCAGTGTTGCTCATATATCTGTTTTTTTTTTCTTTCTTTCTTTCTGTACTTAACGATTTAATTCATGAGATTTAACAAATCTATTTATAACAAATATTTTTAGATATGATTTTGCAGGCTTAAAATTAATTGAACAAACTAATCTAATTTTAAATATAAGGATTGTTTTAATTAAATCCTTTAAAGTCAGTGAAATGCATGAACCCATGGACATCACCAAATGCTGTTTCCTCCCTTGAGATGCTCTGCTAGGCCTTTACTGCGGCTGCCTTCAGCTACCTGCTTGTTTGCAGGTGACTCTGCTTTCAGGTTTGTCCTCAGTAACTGAAAAACCTGCTCTTTTGGGCTGAGATCTGGGTTGCTTTTGCCGTATGCTTTTGGTCATTATCCATTTGCACTGTGAAGTGCAAACCAATCAGTTTTGCAAAAATCGAAGGGTATTTTTCTATTAATCCCCTTTCTTTGATTAAGCGGTAGGAAGGATTTTAACCTTCGGCGTCCGGTTTACAAGACCGGTGCTCTGGCGTATAGCCCTGTACACTTCAGAATTCAGCAGTCACATCATCAATAAACACTAGTCACCCAGTTCCGCTGGTCATCATGCATGCCCATGCCATAACACTGTCTTCAACATGTTTGGCACATGATGAAGTATGCATCGTTTTCTTGTCTCATCATTACGAGTTAATCTTTCAAGCGTCATCTGGCCAAATGTTTTTTTTTCTAGATCTGTGCATGTTCTTTTAGATTTAGTTTTTCTGGCAAAGTCTAATCTGATCTTCTTGAGTTCCTGAGTGTAAACTGTGGCTTGCACCTTGTTGTAAACTCTCTGTATTTCCAATCTTGTAAATCGGCAGAAGCACGCCGCATTATAGGATTGAAATAAACAGGGAACATGTTCATTTTTTTCAAATTTAGAAAAAAGTGGTGCACCTACTCCAAAATATGCGTTTTCCAGGAAGTACAAAAAACATTTGTAGCTTTGAACAAGTTCATATTACATTCAGTGGAAAAAATAATGAAAAAAAAAACATCCATACCCATAAAGGAGCATTTATTGCTTCAGATTATTTAAAAGCTTACTATGAATACATAGCATCAGTGTATCTATTATTTAAGCGTATATTGCATTTATACTAATGGGTGGCAAATGAAAGGAAACCAAAATGTCTACAATGTAGTAGCTTATCCGGCTCAGAGTCCATCACATTTCACAGGTTTTAGCCCATCAAACAACAAATGTGACCTTGAGCATAATTTGAGTGAAGCCCCACTGAGTGATCAGTGTGCAACTTTGACCGGCACTGTATGAGGAGTCTCTCCATAGACTGAGCTAAAAACAGTGTATTTTTAAGGTGATGGCTTTACCATATGCTTCAAGAGCAGCTCAGGCGTGCATTGGCTATTCAGATTAATGTAACTAGAGCTCGTAGAGTAAAAGGTATGACTGTCATGGTCCGGGGCTGCTCAGGGTTTTCCTTCCCTCTTCCTCCCACTCTCTCTCTCTAGCCTCTTTCCTTTCCTCTCCTCGCCCGTGGATTTAAGGGTGGTCACGCCTTGGGCTCCGCCTGCTGGCTCCGCTTGCTAGTTTCTAGCTCTTCATCTGATGCACCTGTTTACCATCAGTTCACTGCCTTCCTGTGTTTAAAGATCAGCTCGAGCCTACTTTCCTCGCCAGACTTTCATTGCATTGGTCATGGTAATCATGCTCTCTGACGCTAGTTTCAAATCTCTCTTTACCTCTCAGTAATTCTCGGAGTCTGCTGAAGCTCACTCCTCCGCCTGTTCTGGAAAAAGACTCAAAAGACCGTTCCTGTTCAGTGAATTGACTCATCTGAGATTCTCCCAGCTCCCAACTCTCCCTGAATGCCTGCAAAACAAACCTTTTTAAAACTGAGCATTGCGGTCTGGCTCCTGCTTCATAGTCATTTGAAAAAGTTACCTTTTATTGGTTTTTGACAATTATCCTTATTTATGATGTGGTAGAGAATTCTGCTTGTCCTGTAATTCAGGCTTGCAGTTTTGTGTCATCTTTCTTAACAGACAGTCAAACAGAAATAATCACATACCTCAGCCTCGGAGCACTAGTTAATGTCAAGGCTAGAGGCAAAAACAAATAAAGCTGTAACATGGATGAGGAGATTAATTCAGCTATAAGTTCAGGAAATCTTCTTGCTGCTAATTTTGAGGTTCAATCATGGATGATTGCTGTTTTATGCAACAATATTCCATTTGAATATGCATTAAATACAGCTGCTGCAAGACTGCAGACCGAATGCACAACACGACCATTTTATACTACACAGACAAGATGGCTTTAAAGCCCTTACGGATGTGAGATTTGTGGCTTTGGTATCCGGAAGCTGTAATGACCAACACTCAATGTGCACTGTTCCAGGCCACAGCTTTTGATTCCCTGTACGATCCCACAGAGGCATCACATACCCCGTGTGCAGAAGTTGTATCAAGGTCGTTTCAAATCACCCCCATCCCCATCAAAGCGACAAGTTCAAACCTGATGCATCCCCGCGCTGGAGAAGACGGCATAAATAAGCCTAGCTGACGAGTGAATATAAAGCTTCTGAGTAGGTGGGAGGAGGAGTGGAGGGAGAAGAAAATATTTTTTCCCCTCTTAATGGAGCCGTCAACAATCACTTTCAGCAGAGAAATGGAGTCACAAGGCGGATGGCGGTTTTGTGGTCCAAGGCAGAGGGGAAGCATCATTACCATAGAAAACATTACAGTGAACGGCGGACATCCAGGCCATCAAAGATGATCATCTCATAAATTCCATGCACTGTATAATAGGCCTGTCACTCTTGAAGGCTGGAGTGAAAATAATGCCCATGGTTGATTTTTATCTTCCTCAGTGCTTCTACTGATTACCGCTAAATAGGCCTCAGCTTGTTTAGCTAATAGTCACCGTGGATACAAAATCAGAGTGTGGCGAAGCAGCATTTGATGGCTACTGTCCGAATCCATATGTCCCTTTCAATCTCCCATGTCTTATCATTAAGTCAATAATTTGATGAGCAATTAAAGCGAGGCTGTTGTAAACAACTACTCATCCAGCTTGATGTGCGGCATGTCCAAGTGGGAGGGACTGTGCACCTCCAGCCACTGCTTAAATGCCAGCAGTAGGTAATCACCCATTAGGACAGACCCTAGATGGGCAATTGTGACAGCGGATGATATGCAAATACACATCCTGAGACACATCGTGGAAGTGAACGGATTCACAAATACACACATCCACATATGCATGCGCACGTACACTCACATGCACTGAATGACAATCAGACGTTAATTTAGAACAGTGCCCGATTAAATAAAAGACAAATGCCCAAGGAAGCAAACCCTCTCCTTGTCTTAAAGGTCACAAATGATGTCTTTGTCTCTGAAAACATGAAGTCTAGGCGATGTTTTGCAGGGAAAATTTCTAGCAGGAGGGTAGCATTAGGCAGCCAGTTTCACCATTCTCGTTAATTACATGATTAAGCTCTGCTAAGGTTAAAGATCCATTCAAAGCCCTGCATTGCTAATTGGGACACAAGTGATGCTGCTGTCCAGGCTACATCTCCTCCTTGTATTGCCTGCGCACACATTCACACGCATACACCAACTAATTTAATAGGTTACATCATGTGAAGGCACAAGCCATTTTACATCTTAATTTTGTGAGCCCAGAAACACCCTGTTGCTGCACCACATTTAGTGCAAATAAGCATTTAGCTAATGCATTTGCCCAGCAGTGAAAGCATCAGTAGACTCATTTCTACAGTTAACCACTACTTTAAGTAACTATTTTTTTTTTCATTTCAAACACTTATAGTATATGGAATTGGTTTCTTGTATATAATTAACACTCACAAAAATGCAGTGTTAGTGTCTACATTAATGGTCCTTTAACCTGTTGCTGTGAGCTCTGATTTGTTATGTTTGATAATGTTGGGCCATAATAATGAAGGGTTGACTGTATTCAGCCTAGCAGGCAAAACCCAGGGCATAAAACAATTGAAAAGCCTTTATTGAAGCACATACTGCCACTCATTATAGGACATTTTTGACATTTGGAGAAAGCAGAAGCCAAAACTTCATCATCGCGTTGCCAAGCAACTGGAAATATTCCTGGACCCTAAACCATGCCCCCTGCAAACAAGATACTACATGTTAATTAGTACGCTTTAAAGGTGCTGGTAGATTTTGTTACCTTCTGTCAGTTTGACAGTTGCTGTGATTATTGGGTCTCCCCTGCTCCTGTGCTACACTAAGTTAATTGCTGGCTGTAACTTCACATTTCCTAGATTGTTATTGATCTTCTAATCTAAGCGAATAATTATCATTACAAAAATGTCAAACTGTTTTTTAGTATGCTGGATTCAGAGCTAAATAACAATTGTAGGCAAATCAACTTCTTCAACATTTTTAATGGTGCTTTTCTTCATTATTTAACTGCTTTTTGTAAAGACATCAAACAAAATGCACTTGGAGTCAGGGGTTCTATGAGGAAAAGCAAAAGTTGAGAATGGAAGTGTGGGTGCTCTTTTTTCTTTTTTCCTCTTTTTTTTTGCACCTAGTTTCAGTTTTTAGTTAGGTTAGGTAACAATAATAACCTTGGAGTTGCCCCACCAGATAAACAAAGGCATACAGAGTAACTACACTTTTATGCCTGTTTATTGGCGATGTCTGTTCTTCCCAACCACGAGCCATGACCACTTTTACTAATCAGTACCTTAGTAGTATTCTAGACGTGCATCGGGAAAAAGGCTACATAAGCTTTTCCAGAGTGTCATCAATCCGCAATAAAACAAAGTGTCTATGAATGGAGGGAATTCAGGCCTTTTTTTGTTACTCTCTCTGGCCTCCTGCAAAGATCACAACAAGACTGCAAAACACTTGTAAAAAATCTCTATTAAAAGAGAGAGAGAAGAAAAAAAAACAATGTGGCAAATCTTAAATTTGCAAAAGTCCACCTGTGTACAAATGAAACACAAGTTGAAAAGTATACAATACTTTGGAGGGGAAAAAAAATACCTCAACCACCTGTGAAGCACGGTGGAAGGGGCATCATGGTTTCAGGCTGTTTTGCCTCCTCGGGGCCTGCACACCATGCCTTGCTATGACTGGAGGAATAACGAATTCAAAATTGTAGTAAGAACTTTTACAGTAGAATATCAGGGCAGCAACTTGTGATCTAAGCTCAGGAAAGGCTGGCTGATGTAAAAAGACAATGACCCAAAGCACACAAGTAAATCAACAAGAGAATTACTGAAGCAGAAGAAAATTCATACAATGGAATAGTCAAGTTAGGATTGTGATATTAACCCAGCTGAGGTGCTGTTGCATGACCTAAAGAGGGATTTTCAATGAAGACATTGCTGAAAAATTGATGAACTGAACTACAGAAAGGAATGGGCCAAAATTCCTCATTGTTAGGGGGAAGCTGAAAAGCCCAGAGAAAACCCATCCAGGCACAGGGAGAACATGCAAACTCCACGCAGAATGAGCTCAGGGTGGTGGATTCAGACCCAGAGCCTTCTTGCTGTGAGGTGACACTGGTGACCGCTGCACCACCGTGCTACCCTTAAGTCACTCATTCAAAAGGACCCTTCCACTTTAGATTTGTTTTTTTATTTTATTTTCTACTCTTTCAAGACTTTCAACATCTGTCAAGGCATCATGATACTTTTGCAAGAAAGTAACTCTGCTGAGATGCAGAAATGTCAAACACAGAAGAAAGGCTGCTGGGAGTAGGCGTACAAGTGGGAGCTAGCTAGCAATGCAGACTCTCCCAGGACAGGACTGTAATGAGCACCATGAAAGGCCTTTGTGGACAGCAGAGCTAGAAGCTAGCTGTGCAGGGTAGAGGCCCTCTGCAGGTCATTGCAGTTTATGGGCATTTCATTAAAATAGAGGGAATGGGGGGGGGTAAATCATGATAGTTGTTAGTTAATCAGTAACAAACCTGAGCTTTAACCCACCTTCCTGCTTTTGCTGCTTCCACAGAGACAAATAAACTTACTTCTATAAATGGAGCAGAAAGCAGTGAGATGGTTAGACAAAGAGGGCACACACTCACACGGTTTGGGAATCCACTTTTATTCCTGGCTCTATAGAAATAGGCCCCCTCGTTTACCTCTCTCCCTCTTGCGTTCCCTCTCTCAGGCGAACTGAGAGATGGTGATCTTTTCAAAGGTCATTTGAACCATTTGTCTTATCTCGGAGTTTCTTCACTGAGATGGAAAGCACAACAGAGAAACTTTGCCTCGGGCTTTGGCTTTGTACATTTCATAACCAGCCAGCAAGAAGACACAAAAAAAACTCTCTTCATAGTAATATCTTCCTCTGTTATTAAATTATGATGCACTAAACATGTCCGCATTGATTTTTGTTTTCATCAACAAGCAAACAATCGGCAAAAGGAAAGTCATAATCGGTACTGTAAAATACTGTTTGAATAATTAATGCAGACCCCTGATGCTTGACTACACTTGTGTAACTGCCTCTGTGCTTCGAACTGAGTTTGAATCTGGCTTTGGCTGTGCTGCCGTGACTTGCCCTTTTCATTTCTGCTGTGTGTCTGCTGTTGCGTCTGTAAACACTAACAGGCCTCGGAGAACGACCGGAATGCCTGTTCACTTAATAAAAATAAGTGAAATATTGTTGTGGACCGGTGCTGCTGCTGGTGTCCTAGTGAGAGGACTACTGCGACCGTGCTTGAGTATTTACCTGCTATTATGACAAACGAGGGCTGATTATTACCCAGGGTGCACTAGGGACAGCAGTTATTACTGCAACTTCCTGTTTCAGCTGCAGTTAGCTGCTTGTCCTCCATGTTATTCATAAAACACCTGTGCTTGGTGCCTCAGGCTTTGGCAAAGAAAGATGAAAAAATTAATATTTATAAAGAGGAACAGCTTTAGACTAATCACCAGAACAAAGTGAGCTACATCTTGTAACAACTTGGAGGGCATAAAAACTATTTTAGAAAACTGATCTAAAAAAGAAAAAATAATATCTGCATCATCATATTATGTTTAATTCCTCAAAGCAGGCAACTTTCACAGTCCTCCTGCACCAGAGGTTATGACAGGTGGGTTTTTTTTTTTTTTTAATGCTGGTTTCACAGTAATAGTATAAACAGTGAAGCAAAACACAAATAGCTGCAGTATTACTTCTAAACAACTTTCAGCAGCTGTCAATAGTGATTATCTAATGGCTCAGACAGACTAGAGAGGGCAGCAACCTGCTTGTGTGTTGCAAAGGAAAGACTGGTGGTTGCCCAGCACTGAATATTTTGCTGTCAGTAACCATAGCAAGTAGTTGCTGAAACCGCCCAGAGGTTGAGTAGGCAACACTATCAGCCAATGGGTGACCACTTTGGACGACAATACAATTGTTCAGGCTCAGAGAGTGACTGCCACCTTTATAAATCACACACATAACTGCCATGCAATTTATGAAGGCAGACAGATTGATTGCAACGTATTGGCAATCTGAGTCAGTCTGCGCCAGGAAGTGTAACTCATTTGCAAACAGGTCCCTGTGCATAAGGGGAATCAACTGTGATTCCTATATAAAAGCAAGGTTGCCAAGGACCATTTGGCAAGCCAAGCACGTCATTTTGCAGTTAAATTGCCATCTTGCAGCAACTATATCAATATTTGTGGAGGGATTTCTGAATTTGTTTCATATCTATCAGGTTCTGATTGAACTCTGAATCTAAGTAGTTATTATGAGTTTCTGCTTATTGTGAATTTCTGAGGATATGGACGGCAACAGATTTTTGTAATTTTCACCGATTTATCAGATTTAGGTTAATTGCTGTATTGTCAAAACCAGATTGAATAGGGTCAAGTATGCAGTTACATGCAATCACAAAATTATAGCAGACTGACTCTGTCTTATTGCTGTCTTGTCACTGTGTTGATGCACCAATGGTGTTTTGAAGATGGCAGCTGACTGCAAGCAGTTGCAGATCTGATTCCTGTCTCCAAGCAACCATTTGCAATAATTTTGGTCGTGCTTTTTCTCCAACAACCCTTTTCCCTGGTGTGACTGTAACATGAAGGGCTGGAATAGACTGCAGTGGAAACAATTCAAATTTCAAAAATATTAAAGACAAACTGGTCAACCTCTGGAGCAGGAGCCTCATTTGCATTAATTCTAGCCACTGAGCAGGCTATCCTCTGTTTTTGGTGTTGATGCTTTTTGAAGCATCTTTAATGGATATATATATGATGAGGGGAATTCTAGCATTATTTGATTCTTTAACTTAGCACTAATTAGGAGGTATCTGTTTGTGTGTTTACGAGTGCAACCTGCCCACAAATTAGCTGGCATTAGCTTTTAACTTGCTTGTTTTAACATGCTTCAACCATGTGTGCAAATACTTTGTGTCCTAAAAAACTACATGCAGCATCTAAAGCATTAACGCTAAGGCTTCATGATGTGGCATCCCATGTGCCAGTGCCAACATCCATCTTTTATATACAGTCTATGGATACAAAATTATTTTTCTTTTAACTCCTGAAAAGTCAATGTTCCACATCACATTTCTGTACTGTAGGTTAAATACTGGATGTAGACTACTGCATCTGAGCCATTTCTGATGACAGATAAATTCTGCCTTTTGTAGAGTGTCAAATTCTGCAGATTGAAGCAGCTGTGATTTACATAGAGCAGGTCATACACTAATCAGAAGGCTTTCGGTTCTCAGCTCCTCCTTTCTGCATGTCGGAATGTCCTTGGGCAAAACTGACTGAACTGAGTGAAACTGTCTTTAAGTGTGACACTTATGTGTGATAGTGAGAGTGTCTTGTGCATGTAATAAAGGTACAGTATGAATTAGTCAGTGTAGCCTGTAGTGTGAAGTGATTTTAGTGGTTAATATACAGATACTACTACAGAAAAATAAAATAAAATAAAATAAAAAGCCAAACATGAATAAAATAATAAAATAAAAAGCAAAACAAGAATTCCCTATTTGTCCATGCCATTCCAAGTCTTACACATATCTTATACCATAAGTACCACTTTTTTTTTTCATACACTAAAATTAACCAGATACATACTCTAAATATTTTATGAGATGCATGTTTTATGAGAAAAAATGCAAAAGTGGCCACTTTCATAAGTTAATCATGGTGTGAAGAGTATAGGTGGCATATGACATGCAACACTTGTAAATATTTAACATAAGTTTTTTTCTTTTTCTGGAAAAACACTGTACAAATGGAGTCATTGTATGAGTGCAATGCAGTTAGTTTACATGCATCATTTTACGCAGTGAAGGTCAAGTGAAGTAAAACAACACCAGATAACGAGAAATGCCAAGCGTGCGGCGTCTGTGAACGATTAACTCGTTCATTTGTGGCTGCTGGCTTTATCCTTTCAGCTGCTAATCTAAATTTAAAGCAAAAATATTGCATCATAAACAACAAAACCTATAACGGCTTGATAAGAATGACTACATAAGCCTCTATTGTTACTAAACAGCATAGCGGAAAGATGAAAACATGTAAAATGTGCGCATGGCTCCGCGTGGGTGGGTGTCTACTGGTCAATCCAATCAGATTTTAGGACTCGGTTCAGCAGGTCAGGATGACAAGATGGCTTCAATTGACCTGCTGCTCTTTGGCCAATGACAATTAGGCTCAAGCGCGACCTGAATCACGAACTAGCTCCCCCCTCTGTCCCCGTAAGTGTTTCATTTTTAATTGCCACCTAAACATTAACAGGAGCCTGAAAGCAAAAGGAGCACCGGTGCACCAAGGGCACTTTATCAGATGCCAAGAATGTGTTTGCTGCATGTTTATGTGCATGCTGTTGTGCACATGCTCCCAATCCACACTACCCACCTCACATGAAGCTGCCCACAGTGTTTCTGGCAGACTTTACTGCTCTCACAGCAGCTCCAAAACTGAAATATTCATCTTTAATGAGATGTTTACAGCAGTTGATTTATTTTGATAGTCTTAGGCCTGCTGTTAAGAATATTCATATTCATGGCTGAAGCTATGTTATGGAAAAAGAACATTCACACAGCTCTATCTGTTATATGCAGACACATTACCTCCTGTTCTCTCTGTGTGATTTTGGCTGCTAGTGCCACCAAGTGGTTGGATTTTCTGGGTTTCAAGAGGATGGCAACACTGCAGTCTCCCCTCTGTCCTTTTCTCCTCAGCTGGCTCGATCTACGTCCTGGACTGATTCACCATAAACGGAGCCATTTGAAAATGTTCAAGACAGCTCAGTGGCAGCCATCTACAGTTCATCCATATTACAAACCTGTGATATTCATGTATGCGTGTCAGTTGGTTCAAAATTACTTTTAGGGCTCGTGACAGATGTGTTGCTGATCGTTGAGGAGCTGCTAGATTGAAGAGCAGTCCACCTGCATCACCTGCACTCTTCCTCTCACTCTTTCTTCCACTCTTGGGACGGAGAGCCGTGAGTGATATACGATGCAGCCTAAGAGAGATGAGAAGGGCCTGCCATTCCCTGTCAAAAGGGGACATAGTAAGGCAAAAGGTTACACACATGGAAATGTCATTTCCTGCAGTTCACTACTTCATTCTCGCTGTTTCCTCAGAGACTGGAATGAGAAATGCACCTTATGAAAAATGGCTCCCATTACACATTTGACCCAGCAGATCTTTGCCGTTGACCCCCACATCTTATAAGAGTTACGGCGTTGCAATGTCTCGACCTCTTCACCTTCCACAGATACAGCCCTCCACCCACATGTGCCTTTCCATTAGTAGCCATTGTCTTATAGTCACCAACAGCACTGTGGTCAGTACATGTGTGATAGCCCTTTTCTGAATCGGTGTTAATGGATCTGCTTTACACCAAAGGATAAGAAATTAAGCGCTAATCACCACCATAGAATCCTTACCAGGTATGGTGCATCAGCTGAACCCTGATCTATGCAGATGAAATAATTACTGCTGGAACCACATGCTTACCACCGCTGGGGAAAGTTACCGTAAAAAGTAATTAGTAACAGTAATTTATTTTCCTGCACTGATGTATTTTGCAGAACCCTAAAGGTATTTAATGAGACACTTACTGCAATGATATGGCTTGTACAGCCATGTGTATGGATTTTTTTTATTTTTTATGTCAACATATGTCAGGCATAAAAAGAATGGGTGAAAGGGTCCTGCCAGTCCGATGGCACATTTTGTGTTTCAAAAATGTCTTTTAAAGCTGTATCTCACACTGGAAGATTTATTAAATGAGCTGTTAGCATCTAAAGCACAATATTAAGAAATATTGCAGTTTAACTTCTTAATGATGTACAATTTTCATTTTAATCAGGCTCTCTGTGCATTTGTGATCATTTCTGTAAAACTGTAAGCACTTTTTTTTATGATTTGTTCAACATACGTCTGTTAACTTTTTATTAAATGCAGGATATTTTTGTCAGACTATTTTTCATTCCATGTTGCTCTTGCTTTTATGTTATTTAATTGCTCTTTGACCCTATTGTGTGGGATGGCAGAAAACAATTTATGCAACAGAGCGAGGAAGCCAAAAATGAACAATATGAAAATTAAAAACTTAAAATAGAGGGAAATAAAAAGCGATAATAGAATTTCTAAGAAACAAAAAAAGTAATCAACAATGGCCAGTAAAATACAAGAATTAAAATTGGTCCCTAATATATTATCTTCACATTATGCCTGGTAACAGTTTACAACCTTAATACAGAATTTATTTTGACCATATAAGCACAGGATATTAGAATACCAGAACAAAAAGATTAAATAAGGTCTGATGAGCCTTAAATAAAATACTTCCTTATTTTTTGATAAAGGAAGCTTTGGCACGTCCAGCCAACATTTCTTAAATAAAGTTCTGCAAATGAAAAAAAAGGATTTTCCAATAACGGTCATTTTTACCACACAAATCAGCTATTATTATTAATTTTGTTCTTTATATATATATATATATAAATATCAACATAGCTGTTTAAATATATGTTGTTTAAAGAAGCCAACAGTATTTAAGGAAAACATCTCTGTCATAATTAGTGAAATGTTTTCCATCTTGTCCTACCCTTGGAGTCAATCTGCTGCTAAAGTGCCAGCCTGCATGCGGCAGTATATACAGTATTGTGCGTGGGATTTTAAACTTTCAACACTGAGACAAGGCTGACTTTGAGAGAGCTGGCATAAGCTTTTTATACCATCCACCTACTGAAAGACATTTTCCTGCTTTCTGAAATCACAGAAACATAGTAACGCTGCCTGTTTTATTAAAATATCAAAGATATCAACTTATTACCAAAAGTAAGGGAATTTGTGTTTGGTCAATTATTGTTGCAATAATGGGGTTTTTTTGCAATAAATCGTATACAGTTCCTTCAATGGAGGCATATTTGTGAGGAAAATGGATTTGTGGGTTGAGCAGCAGAGTTGAGTCTGTGGGTTGTGCCCATAAAAACTTTCCAAATCTTCTCTGCCAATGCCAGACAGCTTATTCTGCTACTGACTCTTGTTTTGAGCTTCTGGTAGCCCAGGTGCTGACAGTCAGGCTTTTCATTGGAGCAGAGAGATACAGAGGAGAGATTTTTGCAACCTGTGGCAATCCCATATCTCCACAGTCTGGGACTGAACTCTATCCTCCAAGATGGCAACGCCCGCCCCCACAGAGCGGGCTTTATCCGAGACTGCCTCCAGAAAATGGGAGTGCAGAGGAGGGAATGGCCTGCCTGCAGCACTGACCTCATCCCCACTGAACACTTGTGGGATCAGCTTTGGCGTGCAGTTTGTGCCCCAGTGACCAACACAACCACACTGCCTGATTTGTGACAAATGCAGGTCGAAGAATGGGATGCCATCCCACAGCAGTGTGTGACCAAGCTCGTGACCAGCATGAAGAGGAGGTTCAAGACTGCTGTGGCTGGGTATGGTTTGCTCCCACATGCTACTGAGGTCTTTGTTTGTTAAATTAATACATTGCTAAATTGCCAATATGTTTGGTTTCTTCAGACTTCAATTGTCTATTGTGGGGTGGCTGTAGCTCAGGAAGTAGGGCAAGTCACCTACTGATCAGAGGTGACTTGTATCACTGATTGCAAGTGGACTTTTTTATTTTTATTTTTTATGTATTTTAACATACTGTTCGGAATAAAGATTGATTGATTGATTGATTGATATTCAAAGGCATGTTATGCATAAGAAGACTAATAAACTATTTCCTTCATGTAACTGGATTTAATACGTGGGGGATCTAACAACAGCTGAGCGCCCAGATGAGCGCCAGTCACAATTCATACCCACGTAAGCCGATAGTTAAAAAAAATATGGTATATGATTCCATATGATGTTTTCCAGGAACAACAAAAAACACGATTTTAATTTAGCATCCGTCGTTAACCCTCACAGTTTAATATGTAGTTTTTATATTAGCATGAATGGAACAATACAAATCTAGCAGCGCTATTTTGTGCAACATCCGGTTTTCTCAAACACCATCACAGAGGCAATGGACCAAAAAAGGTGACATAAAGCAAGAGATCACACAATATTACACATGTTGTTCAAATTTTGTTTGAACAACATGTTTCACTTGTTCGTGCTTAACATAAGACTAGGACTAACCACTGAGTCTGGCAAATTAAACACTATAACAGCAGATGCCAGCTGTTTAATGTTTATTATGTTGCATGTGTAAGTGTTTAATGTGTGTACTAGATGTTTGGAGACAGAATGCCACCAAATAAAATGAAGAGCAAGAGCTGCTAACGTTAATATTAATAACCTTTACATTATTCAAAACTGTATATTGACTGTGTGGGAAAGGCAGACGTAGCCTCGAGGTTTGAAGAGTGAAGTCAAAACAGATGCTTAAATCTGAATCCGATCTAACTGCCAGCAGGGGATGATTTTTCTACCTGCAAAAAGAAGTCTGCTTATATAGACGACTATGACCTCAGCATATTTTTGACCTCAGGAAACATTTTTCCTAATGAGTTTACAATCTTATTGCTAGTTTTAAGGGGTTGTCAGTTATGCATTAGCCATTAGCAGTCTGCATGCCTAGGTGCTTGGTTTATACACCTGCGGCCACGGAAATGCCTGAAACACCTGAAATCATTGATTTGGATTGGTGAGTGAAGACTTTTGGCAATATAGTGTGAGCATTTCTCAAAAACTAAAATGTACCACAGTGCTATAACTTAAGGCAAAAAACATAAATATGAACACAATAGCACAGGGAAGGTATAGAATGAGGGTTAAATTGCTCTCAACAACAGTTCATGTTCATTGTCCATGATGCCATCCATCCATCCATTTTCTCCAGCTTATCCGGGGCTGGGTCGCAGGGGCAGGAGCCTAAGCAGAGAAGCCCAGACTTCACTCTCTCCAGCCACCTCCACCAGCTCATCAGGAGGGACCCCAAGGTGTTCCCAGGCCAGCCGAGAG
>VUQJ01032857.1:5196-17109 GCA_015108635.1 Andinoacara biseriatus | reverse complement strand
GTGTACAGACTTGTATACAAACCTTGGGACCAATTAGTCCCTCTTTTCCAGGAATCCCAGGGGCCCCAGGAGGTCCGATGTCCCCCTTGAAAACACAGACAGTACACCTGATAATGACCAACCATAACAAAGTGCACAAAGATTTCCAACACACCACATGATGACTGTTTTTCCTGCAGGTATTACGCATACCTGTTCACCTTTTCTCCCTGGTAGGCCTGATCTTCCATTAATTCCAGCATTTCCCTGAAAAAAAAAATATACAGGAATTATGCGCCACACCACACATATAAAGTGCAACCTAGCCTATAGAAACTTGATATGTAATCACATCATAGCAGTAGAGGAACCACTAATCAGCCTTAAAAGAAGCTTTTAAACTAATATTAACATCATTCACTTTGGTTACTAATTATTTGAAAATACCCCACCCCCACACAAAGGTTCAAAATTAAATTATCACCATATAACTTTTCCATTCATGTTCATTTGTATTTCTCTTCATCCTACCATTTTCCATTTTTTCTGTCTCACAATCTCACCTTCTCTCCTTTGGGTCCATCGGCCCCACAAATTCCCTTAGGTCCTCGGTCACCCTGGAAACACAAAAGTTTTCAATGAGAGACATAAAGATCCTTGGTGAGTCACAAAATGCACAAACCAGCAAGCAGAGAGCCCATCCATTCACACTGTTCTTTTACCTGCCACTCACTGTGCACACAGACAAGTACTTTGTGCAGATTTCCTACAAAAACAGACATGACGCAGACCCTGATGCTATTTCTTTTTTAGAAACGGGTATTCATACGACAATGACCTACACAGACTGTATATAAAAGATTTGACGCAGCCGCTGTTCGAGCTTAGCATTTTCAGCATCACCATCCTAGTCTTTTAAAACCACACATCACAAAAGAGGGGGGATCTGACAGAGAAACAAGGCATGCTGCACGATCACAGGCTTGTGACTTGTCAATCACACTGTTAAGAACACCCAAATTTATTTTTCTTCAGAACATTGATAAGGACCATAATTTATATTACTGAGATCAGAGAATAAAAAATTCTACTTAGATCCAGAAGTCTTCTTTCCTCCCGCTGCTGGCCTGTAAGTTTAAGCTACTTCCACAATAGCTTCACTTTCTATGTGCTAAAGCTACTTCCATCTTCATCTCAGTTTTAAAATATTCATGAAATCATGAACCACAAAAGGGCAAAAATTAATCTGAAATGCAAAATCTGTTGCAACAGTGTCTTCAGCCAAGATAGCATTGACCTAGCATGTTTTTGAGTGTGGGAGAATCCAGCACTCCAGAAGAAAACCTCACGAAGCACAGGGAGAATCCACACAGGAGGGCCATGCAAGTTAAAACTCAAGACCCTCTTTCTAGGGAACATTTGGTCATTTTGAAATAAAGGGGTAGCTTCACTAAGCATGAAAACCGGAAACTGAGAAACAATAGTTAAAAAAAATGCTTGTAGCTCTAATTTCTAACGATTCTGAAAAATATAACGTTGTGCAAAAGTCTTGAGCCACTCCTAATTTCTTTAGAAGGCAGGAAAATGGAGAAATTCAAGATTTTTTTTAAACACATGCAAATATACATGGAAACATAAGTATACATAAGGCAAAAGCAGAGTTTGTATATGCCATGACAGAGCCAGCACCGTGCTTTACAGATGGCTGCAGGCACTCACTGTTGTCCCTCTCTCCTGATCTCCTCTCTATATAATAATGATGATTTAAATATAAAATGCCACTTTTGGATTCATCACTCCATTTTCATAGATTCAACTAAAGAAATGGGAACAAATGGCGTGTTTTCGCGACGAGCTGCTAGTACCAAAGTGCCTAAAGATACAATTTAAAATCGGTAAGTTGTCAGCTAAACTGTCTGTTACATAACACATTCATCCCTTGAGTTAGGTGACTTTTTTATGCTTGAATGATTCATGGGTCAATGTTAAGTGGCTCAACAAACAAAAAAAATAGATACATTTTTGATAAGTAACAATGAGTGAAAAAGCAGCCAATGTCCAAAGAACAACTTTGAAAGACTTTCAGAAAGCCTGGAGAACTGCTGCTCGAGAGCAAATGTTACAAGAAAGTCTGGCTCCTTGGAAGTAAAGTATAAAGAAATGAGGGGTGGCTCAAGACTTTTACACAGTACTGTCTAATTTAAATATTTTTGATCATCATTCTTGTGCAGATTCAAAATTTTTTTTTAATCCAGGCATGTCACATTTGACGGTGTTTGCTGTCTATCTTTTGTATGTATTTCTCCTGCTGTATTCAGGTCTCTCTTGGAGCTGATTCAATAAAGGTTACAATAATAAAAAAGCATAACCTGCCTTAACACCCCTGCATCACCTCCCACTTTGAGCTTTGATTCAAATAGAATTTTAATCCACAAAGTAAGCAAAGGAAATGGTAATTCAGTCCAACAGGCTGAGTAAAATATCAATTTTCTGATATCAATCACCATAATACTAGGTTGAAAGCAAATGTTGTGCATGTATATGTGTGACACAATTTACACTAATCCTCTGCAATTGCATCAATTTTATGCTGTTATTCAGTTATGACTGTCACCACCCTCCCCTGGAAAATGAAGGGATAAAACCACACAGAATGAACGAACACCATCTCAAGCACGCGCGCGCGCGCACACACACACACACACACACACACACACATTGCAAATACCTTGACTCCTCTTATTCCCACGGTACCAATCTCCCCCTTCTCTCCCATACGCCCTGGCAGTCCATCTTTTCCTGGTAAGCCCTGAAAGAAATCAAATACAGAAATCATTTCACTTTTTTTCCACTAATGAGTGAAATCTACACACTGATAATAAAGAAGCAGCATTATGATGGAAGCAAAACACAGACCGGTTCACCAGGTACTCCAGGTTGGCCTGCGTCTCCCTGCAGAGACAAAACAGTAATTACTGCAGTGAAATTACTACCTGGGCTGACTGCCGCTATTAATTGTGATTCCAACTTAATCACAATCATCATCCATGAATAGTGTTGCTTGCCTTCTGCCCACCAGGGCCCCTGGCACCCGGGAAACCATTAGATCCACGTTCTCCGGGTTCTCCTCTCAAGCCCTAATGTTAAGTACACACACATAGACATAAATGAGACATTGATCACCTGTAAGATCAGTAGACTACCATTTTATTTTGGGTTCCAGAAATATCATAATATTTAAATCATCTTCCCAAGTTAAATCGCGAATCAGTGTCTTATCACCATACCCTGTACGGCCAACATGGCCAACACATACAGTTCAATGACTTTGTTTTATGCACAATGTCTTCAGAGTAAACAAAGTAAAAATGCACTAAAAATTCACTAGTGCTGTCAAAAACAGTCAATTTAAAAAAAAACTCATTATCAAACAAAAATGTCAAATATTTGCTGAATGTAGTCACGCAGTTACCTCTGGGGCTGAAAAATATAACTACGACAGCCTATCAGACTTTTCCACCGCTGCAGTAACCCAAATGGCCACTTAAGACTCTAAAAGCAGGTCAACTGCAAACATTTTAAATTGTCACATTTTTAAAAAAAAAGACAGAAAAAGCACTTTTGGTCTGCACAGCTCCATCACTGTACATCACTCTGTACCCCTCCATCACAAATGAAATGTGGGGTGGCATAATGTGCTGTGAAGTTCTAGTATTTTATTTAAGCTACTTTCATCTGCCCCCTTATTCACAAGGAGTTGCCACAGTGGCTCCACATTTTTTTTTACAACAGATGCCCTTCCTGAGGCAATCCCAAAGGGATTTGTGCCTCCTCCCAGGATCAAACCAGGAATCTTTCCCTTGTGTAAACCACTACACTATGAAGTTCCAGTATTTTATTTGTTTGTTATTAATAGCAGGTATATGTGTGTGCAGATTTTATCTGTAATGAACAAAATTACCGCTTCTCCTGGTGGACCTTCTTGACCTTTGACCCCCTTTTCTCCTTGTATACCTTTGGGTCCTCGGTCTCCCTAAAAGACACGACAGTAAAATCCGGAACAAGTAAAATAAATTAAAAAAACAAATATTAAACTGTCCCAACTAAAATGAACACCTAACTACAATACACAGTGTGATGGATTTGGTGTTCACTGACTGTTTCTCCTTTGTTGCCCTTGTCTCCAGGAGGTCCTCCCACCAGCACAGTGTCCCCCTGTAAGTGATAGTACATCTGTAAGAATCAGCTTTCAGCCCCGAGCCAAACACACAATGCTTTATCCTGTTATCTTTTTGTTCACTGTGCATCTTGTAATATCACAGCTCATTAGCATTGTGGGTATTTATGTATTCCTCCCGCTCTCAGGAAGCAAATTCTGTTGTAAGAGCTCTTTTTAGAAAAAGCCACAGCTGACACAACATGACTTATTTAGTCCTTTATCCATTCGCTGTCTCGGTCGCCTTTCTAAATATACACAAATACACAAGCAACAGAGAGAAAGAGTGAGCAGTAGTGCAGCTTATTAGATATTAAAATGTACACACCTTTTCTCCTTTGTCACCTTGCGGCCCGCTGTCTCCCTGAAAAAGCATTGCATTCAAGCGTGTCAATTTAATTCACTACTTTGCATGAGCAGAAAGCTCTGGGGGAGTAGCATGATGACAAAAAATGGGAAAAAGGACCGGTGGTATTTACCTTCTCTCCCCGAGCACCACGAGTCCCTGGAGGACCCTAATGAACACACAAACACATTATAAATAGCTTTATAATTAAAAAAAATGGCTGCGCATGCTTCTGCTTCATCAAATTGCATTAATGATGTAATGTCATGACTCAGTAGGGTGTACAGTTTAATTAAACAGTTAGCAACGGTGGAATAGATTCCTGCAGATCGTGCTTTTTAATTGCAACATGCTAAAAAGTGAAAGGCCTACTGACTGAATCAGTTACAGTCCAGGAAATACACTGTGACCTTGTGAAGGACAGCTTTTCTATAAAAACAATAATACTTTGTTTGTTTTCTTCCCTTCACAGCTCAAAACAGATTGTCTTTTGGTTTGAAAAAAAAAATTTATGAGATCTTAGATGGACAGGCTCTGTTTGCTCCTGAACAGCGAATATAAGAAAAACTGGATATTTACAGATGGTCCTCTCTCCCCATCCAAGCCAGGTCGACCTTCCTCGCCCTAAAACACGACAGATAGAAGATGTGCAAAAATACACAAATCTTAATTTCTGTCTTCCAGAGGAAAACTCAACATATCAACCTAAACGTTAACAGTAGTGCAGCCAGTGTCTTACTCTGAGCCCCGGATCTCCTCTTTCTCCTCTTGAACCAGGGATGCCAACACCAGTTTCCCCCTGGCAACAGAAAATACATCAATACCCTTTAAAAAAAAATCCATGAACATTTATGCATCTGGGGAAAAAATACTGCATGTGTCAGCTTAGAGAATCACCTTGTCTCCTTTGACCCCGTTATTACCAGAAGATCCCTGGAAAACAGATTATTGATCATTTAAATCAATATTCAATTTCATTTCATCTGTTATTGCCATCTCCCTCCATCTTAATCAGATCTATTTTTGATTTTAAGAACTCAATTTAACCCACTAAAAAGGTGATCCCATTAAAACTGGCAAAGGGCAATTAACAGTCAAGGCTAAACTGGAAGTTCTCAGGAAAAGACGCTCAGCAGATAAAAATAAAGGAACTCACTGCTTCTCCAGGAGGTCCAGGAGGACCAGGAGGACCAACATTTCCTGCACGGCCTGCAAAGCCTTGGAGACCCTGATAGTAACAACACAATACTTGAAAATATTACTGGAGAGATCAGGTTTAAAAAAAATTGTAGTTTTTTTCCCCCTATTAGTCGATGAACCGACCCTCTCTCCTGGAGGTCCAGGAGGTCCTAGTTGTCCATTTTCTCCTCTCACACCAGGTGGCCCACTGTCTCCTGATTTCCCCAGGGGACCTGGAGGACCAGCTGGACCAGGCAGCCCTGGATCCCCCTAAAATGCAGTAACATATTTCACTATGTGGCACACCCAATAAATGCCACTATCTGATTGGAAAGATAAAACTGTAGATCATCTTTTGCTGCAGCACATGCCATTACTCACTTTTAAACCTGGCGGCCCGACCCGACCAGGAGGCCCTGCGAGTCCTATGCCCTTCTCTCCCTGCAACACACGTTTTATCATTATAGTCGCTGCCAACTTGGTTAGATTCCAGGCAAATCAACAACACAAATGACAAAAGCTAACCTTATCGCCTTTTGGCCCGGGAGATCCTTGTGCCCCCTTAATTAAGTTATGAAAAAAAGAAGAATTATGAGTTGTGTTTTTTGTTTTTTAATATTTCTATCAATAAGAAATCACTGAAAAGAAAACAGAAAAATCAGATCAGACAAGATTGTGCTCAATTACGCTTTATCCTTTTTATGGCTCAATCACACCAGAGTAAAAATAGGACAGCAACAGCCTTGCTAGTAGGAAATTTTTTTTTTTGTGCATTTAGTGACAGACTGAAAGTAGTTTCGGCAACACACTCGACAATCGATCGCAAGGTGTTGCATGGGTCATGTGCCGAGAGGCAGACTTCAATTACTCTCAGACAGACTGGCGAAGGTTTCCTGTCTAATTTAATGCCGACACTTGCAATCAATCCAAGTCAGTTTGCACTGATGAACATGAATGAACATGTGATGCGCCTCTTTGCAGTATGAGACACAACTGATTCTAGTCATATTCCTTTATTAAAGCAAGGCTGCCATGGGCCTATGTAATTTTGCACTTAAACTGCCATCCTGCAGCAACTACGTCACTATTTGCAGAGGAATTTCTGAATTTCAGTTTCAAATCTATGAGGTTCTGGTTAGTAGTTAATGTAAAATTCTGTTTAATGTGAATTTCTGTGTATGTAGATGGCAACAGATGGCAACAGATTTGAGATCTCCACCACTTTATCACAGTTAATCACCGCATTTTCACAAACAGATTGTGTGTAATTCCCAAGTTGACCCCATTGAATCATGGATAGAAGACTGACTTCATCTTATTACTGTTTTACTGCTGTCTTGATTTAAACTTTAAACTCATTTAAAGGCAGCAACTGGCTGTGAGTGGTTGCAGATCTGGTCCCCATCTATAAAGGAACAATTTCAAAGGCAACAAGACTCCAAATTCATTGCACATAGTTGCAGTGATTGTGGTCGTTCCTCAGGCTCCAGCCACTGTTTTCTCTAGTGTGACTGTAGCATTAGATAGGCCAGTGCTCCCAAAGTGTAGGCTGCACTGCCCTAATGTAGGCTACAAGAGGTCATTTACAATAAAGAAAGTTTTAATTTTCCAGTTTGTAATTGAGTTTGAAATGACCTTAAACATTTCTGATAAAATGATTACAAAGCTGATCATATCTGATAAACACAAATTATTAGAACACATCAAATCAATGAATCAATTATATATTACACTTAACTTTCTGACTTATTTTCGATCCATAAATATTAGAATAACAGTCTCAGTGAAGGGGATGGCAAGAAAAAAGCTGTTAATGGAACCAGAGGCTAAAGATTTCAAACTGGGCCGTGGCATTTTTATATTTAAACTACAGATTTTAATCGCACTGCTCTAGAGAAACAGTTGATTTTAGGCAAGATGAAATAACTTGACTGACTTTGGAGTAAGTCAATCAGCTATCAAAATGTTAAAATGGACGAGGCAGGGGAGGGCTGAATACATTTACTCCTCTTATTACATCTATTTATATATATAATATACATTCTTTTATTTTGCACTAATATCTACCAAAGGCATAAAATTTTTCTTTGAAAATAAAAAATATTAGATATTTCATAACATTAACTTCAATTCATCACTGGGTTTGGTTATGTTACATTACAGAAAATTACACACTGCTATTTTTATGGAAATCTTCCGTTAAAAACTATAGACACCAAATCCAGGTCGGCAGAGGAAAGTGATTACTCACGTCTTCTCCAGGCTCTCCTGCTTCACCAGATTCTCCCTTGTATTACAGACAGCACATTGTGAATATACTGGTATGTTAGTATCTGTAAGTACACATCTTACTTTGTTCCACCATCATACTCACTCGCTCTCCTTTGATGCCAGTAACACCTTTGTCTCCCCTGTTACCCTGAATGACAGCAGTTGTGCATTCAGATATACAATTTTAATGAAAAAGCACTTTAATATTTTCATTCTGTCTTCTGTCACTCACCAAGAGGGAACTTAAGGTTTGGTCAGACTCACCTTTTCACCAGGCAGGCCTCTCTCTCCAGCTGTGCCTGGCAGTGTTACACCAGGAAGACCCTGCATCAATCAGAAGCAGGAAAGCACTGTCAGCTGCATTCATAAATGCTGCTCTATTGCGCCACAGCAGATATGCTTCATGCAGCAGCTACTTCCACATTAATGCCAATAGGAATGACTCACCCTCTCTCCTTTGGATCCAGGCGGTCCAGCCACAGCCTGTAAGAGTACAGAAAA
Organism: Andinoacara biseriatus; assembly: GCA_015108635.1. Lineage (NCBI taxonomy): Eukaryota > Metazoa > Chordata > Actinopteri > Cichliformes > Cichlidae > Andinoacara > Andinoacara biseriatus. Next base: position 8,617 of record VUQJ01032857.1, on the reverse strand, counting down.
TGGAGAAAATAATAGTAATTACCTGCACAGCATAGTGTGGGTTGTTGTTCATGAAAAGATGGAAACGTCTAACTAAAAGCTTTGGTATTAAGTATCATATCAGCCTAATCGTTGTCTCTTCAAGCTCTCAAATATTCATTTTGATGATTTCCTGAGTGTCTTCAGGAAGGACGGCATACTCACTGCTCAAGAATAGTGGAAAGTGGAAGCCCACATCTTGGACTGTGACAGAGCAACAACAAAAATGCTATAATTCAGAGCAGAGATCTCTTCCTGTTAAAGGGGAGTTCTTCCTCCCTATCATCATTTGCTCTTTGGGGATTAGCAGATCATTGGAGTTTTCTCTCTAATGGAATAGCATCTTAACCTTACAATATAAAGCAGCTAGTGATGACGGTTGTAGAGCTGGAGTTGGTCTCACAAAACTGAACTGAATTTAAAAATGAAAGCGGTTAGGATTACTGCAGGGAATCTCAAAGTTAGGCGCCACCTTAGGGAGCTAGCATTTGCTAGCATAAAAGGTACCCTTTTAGTTAGTGTTTGTAATGTGATTGTTCAGAGGATGGGGGTTTGTGCTGGCTAATCATTAATTAGGTAATTAAATGTACAGTTGAGCATTCTTTCCCTGCTGTACTTGTGGTCTGGATCGGGGTGAATCTACAGGAAATTAATGCAAGTCAAGCAAGTGTGGGAGCATGTATGCATGTGTGTGACAGCAAATGTTGGAGAGAGATCCTGAGCAGATGAACAAGATGTCCACAGCAGCACAGCTACTCAAGAAACTCATCTCGATTAATATCAGCAATGCAAGCAAGCACAACCTTTTTTCTTTGGGCAAATGTTACCAGAGAATAAAAACTACAACACCAGCAACCAGAAGTCCTATAATATCTGCTATAATTGTATCCAGGAAAGAATGAAAGAAAATCCATTTTTATAAGTTGTTTTATTTTTAATTTCTTGCTCTAAATGCATGTTCTTCACTGAATGTTCTGAATGTTCTCTATACATCGAAGATACAACTTTGCATTACTACTAGCTATTTTCAAAAGCACACCATAAAGTTTTGTGTTAAAGAAACGGCAAGAGTAAAAGGAAAATTAATGGGCATAAAAAGCAGGTGGCATTGTAATGGTTTATATAACTCCAGCAAATTTAAAGTGTCTGAAATTTTTCACCTCACGAATAAATTAGTTGAACCAAATCATGTTTTAAAATATAGGAAATTCAGGTTTGACGTGTGGCAGGAAATCATTAATCAAAGTAATTAATCAAAGTTACCAGCCTGTAGTTCAAGCAAGTTACATCTGTGGAGTCTGCGTTGGAGGAAAATTCAATTATACCACAATTAAAAGTATTCATGAAAAGTATTAGTATTACAAAAAAAAATGCATCAAGCCATCTCCAATATAAAGTCAAGCAGAGCTAATTAAAGTATGGATACTGTTTGCCACAATGTGATAAGCAATTAATGGGGAATATTATGTGAATGACCTTGTCTGTCATTTTCAGTTTTACTCTGCAGATATTTGGCTTAATTTTGAGCCTCACTGACAGAATCAACACAGGGAAGCCAGGCCAAGCAAATCCCACAAGATGAAATTCGTGTTCAAAATTCAAAAATTACGGAGGGTTTGCAAAACAATAAAGCTGTGGTACAAAAATCTATAGATCAATAAAAAACAAATCAACCTCAGAGTGACAGACATATAGAAAAGGAAAGGAACAGCATATGACCCAAAGCATGAAAACCCATCTGTCAACCAGGGTGGTTGTATTAAAGCTCGGCCTTCAGCATGGAGAGCTGCCAATAGAAGTGGCACACCAGAATTTATTGAGGATTTTAATGCTGATGAAAGCAAAAGGATGAATGCAGAGATAAAGATTCTGTGTCATCCCCTCAGCGGGACGACGACAGTAAACGTGTCTGGACTAATACAACACAGACATGTGACAGCTCAGTTTGAGGATTACCTCGCTGAATGTTAGTCATTCAGCGATGTAATAGAGTAACACAGCTGAGACACTTTGTAAATTTTTAATACAAGAATTCAAGCTCCCTGTTCAAAGTCACAAAATATCCAGTTTATGGAAGAAATGCACAAACTGGATAGACTGCATACTGTAACCTATGTCTGTAATTTGATGGTCTTTGAGAGAAATTAAGATTAAAATTCTCAAAATGGACTTTTCAACACCCCAGATAGCCAATGTACTGCAGCGCGTTTCACCTGCCCAAACAAAAATTAGAGACCACTCTAAACAGCTCCAAATTTCCAAGGTTAGCCCGATTGTTTAAATATACAGAGGCAGAAATGTGCTTGGACAGAAATGAGAGCAGGTCCACATTCATCTGGCATAACTCCACAACACAATTACATAATTGCGTTTGACCTTATTAATTACAGTTCCCAGTTTGAACGACCCAGAAATTCCTCAGCTCCCCTGACAATAAACTGACTGGCATCTACAAACTAAAAGTTTCTTTTCAGTTTGTAGTTCTTGCCATATTACTTCTGAAACTAACCTCATGTCTCACACTGCTGCAGCCAACGAAGTGTTAGCAAAACAGCTCAGCATCATAGTTCTCAGTTGCAGCTATCTGCAACAAACGGCGGTACTCCAAATCAATTTTAAGAAGAGCAGACATACAGGGGCAAATATCTGGAGATACTAAGACACTGAACTCCGAGTTCACTCGGTGTGAGGGTGTTTGTGAATGTTAGAAAAGTACTTAAGCGTAGAAAAAAAGGCGCTGTGTCATTTGGTGAATGAAACTTGTAGAAGAAAGAGCTTTAAGTGCTCAACCGAGTAGAAAGACACTATACAAGTACCAGTCCATTTACTGCTCCTAAAGTAGGAATCAAAATAGGACCACCTGGTGTCAGATAAAAACTCTTGAACCCAGTAATAACACACACACACACACAGGGCCAAGTTAATTACTGGGTCTGTAATGTTCAAAGACATAGGATTAATGTCCAAAATACATAAATATAATATAATGGTGTTATCATTATTGTCTAGTGTGCTGTTTATATATATATATATTTTTTTTTTTCAAATAAGTTAAACAATCAGGGGTTCCTGAAATACTTAAAAGCGGAATAACTATAATAGCACTTTACCCAATCTGTTGGTTTAATAACAATTAAAAAAAAATTTTTTTAAAAAGTAAATAATAAAGAGGTTTGTTGTTATGCATATACCGCTATTCATTCCAAATTTTAGTAGCAAAAGGATTTTTTAATTGAAACTGTTTGATTTGTTGATAATTTGTCGATAATTTGCTTGCGATTAATTATTAATTAATTAATTACAGACCCTGTAATTAACTTGATTAAATTTGTTAATTGAGTCCCGGCCCTAATATATATATATATATATATTTTTTTTTTTTTTTTTTTTATTTTTTTGCTCA
>VUQJ01032844.1:5116-29652 GCA_015108635.1 Andinoacara biseriatus | reverse complement strand
CCTTTCCCCCCTCCTCCCCCCCCCCCCCCCACCCCACTTGTACAAAGCTAGTGGGTCATTTTTAAATAGTATTTAGCAAGAGAGGACGCATATTTGAGAAAGATCTGCATGAAGTACTCGCCCTAATCATTACTGTCAATCTGTATTTTTCACAGTTATGACAAATATAGATGCAGATGAAGGCTTTTATTACAGTCTATTTTGATAAGTTGTACTTATGTTGATGGCTCACGCAGAAGAACCGCCGCTGCTGGAAAGAGTTGCCTCGGCATTCAGGCGTGTGTCACTGGAAAGAAAGAAGCGTAACCCGAGGAGCAACATTAGCAGCCACATTGTATGCAAAGCTCGAGGGCTGCAGTTTGCTGCTGTATCAGTGCATCATGGTCAGCTGGACAATCACAGTGCAATGCAGCGCTGAAAACCAATCCAGCCTTCGGGCTTGTGTTCCAGTCATGTAAGTGATATCTTACATTGTGTGTCACATAAATAATGCACCACCCCTGCTGAAGTTATTCTGCATGTCTTGGCATTCCCTTTTGTGCACACTTTCAGCATCCTTTATACCGTGTGCTTGTTTCCCCTGCGTACTGTGTCATGTTTTTTTATGCGGCTTTTATAGATAATGTGCCGGGCACAATATCACTTAGCATTCACCAGTAGGCAACACACATATACACTCACACACTCCCACTTGGAGACATTCCAGCATTATCAAATGAGGCTGCTGTAGCTCTTTTGTTTTTCTAGAGGACAGGCCCACTCCCCATTATCAGGTATGAGCATATAACAGAGGAGCGAGGCTCAGCTTCCTGGCATCTATCTGCCTCAGACTGCAGACACGGTGTTCAGTTTCCTACAGTGCAGCCTGCCCTCTTTCTGCTGTCTCACAGCGCAGCAGTCGAAAGCAGAGAAATGTGCTTCCCATTCAAACTGAAGTTAAAATTCAAGTTAAATGGCTGGACTTGTTATTTGTATATGTTATTTTGTGAGGATGCACAATTACTTTACAATACAGTGTATTCATTTTTTACGTTAGTAAAATCTGAATTTGGTACGTATTTCAGAAATTCCACTGGGATGTTCCCACACAAACATCGCCAAGGTTTACAGAGGTCTGATAAAGGGAAAATAGAAAGGCTCATGAACACTGAAACTGATTGAAATAACTCGATAATAACTGAGAGGCGCAGCATCAGTGTTGCGATGATACTTGTTATGTTTCATGTGATTAAAAAAAAAAATGTATAACCACTTGAATTGTTTATTATGTTGAATGTAAAATTACATGATTGGTAGACTTACATGAAATACCCATTGTGATCGCTTACGAGGAATGTGTGCGGAGCCACAGGATGTTCCCTAACGCCAACACATCGCGCGCATTCATCATACACACAGTTTTTGTGAGAGAACTTCTACAAGTAGAAAAGAGCGAGGACAAAAATATGAATTTGCAGAATGTGCCCGAAAGCCCTCCTCAGCTTTTCCGAAATGGAGTCTACAGAGTCTGCATTGGTTGATTTCCATACCAATTATCTTGCAGCAAGAGACAATTGTCAGTTTTTACATCTGTTTTTATCAATCTCGCCGTAAGGGCAGACATTTACATTTGGGTAATGTGTCTTCAAAACTGAGGCTGTTTCATCAAGTGCTTGTTGAACAGTCATATATGCAATGCCTATAGTGGCTCACAGCATTTCCATAAGAAAATTGCTTTTTCAATTTGGCATTTCTGCACAGTTTAAATCAGTTTGAGCTATTACAACATCTGGTACAAGGTTCATTTACAGATAATTGCCCCCCCCCCCCCCAAAAAAAGATGCGTAGCATGTCATTCACGACATTAAATTGTTTTGTTTTCTGCAATGCAAATTGTTTATTATAATTTTTCACTGCAGATTTGATTGAGCTGTTTATGGTGTAAATCAGGTATTGATGCTGTTAGCTTTGCCAGTTCGCTGATGTCTGTGTCAAACACATTCCAAAGGACTGGAAATGTTCAACTTTTCATTTCTGAATGACATTTCATTCACACTATCAGCCTGCAGACAATGCAAATGTGAAGGGAAAATTACCTGGATTCCAGTCCGACATTATTTTCTTCTAACTGCAGTCCCACTTTTCCACAGACAGATTGTATTTATCTGTCTGACAGTTTGCCAAATGGCACACCTGGTTTTATCCCTGTGCACGCAGCTGGGATGTCAGATCACTGCCCAGCTCTTTCAGTTTTACTTGGTGAGTTTGGAATGTGGGCAAAAGTGATGTGTGGTTTTTTTTGCGTTAGTGTCTACATGATGGCCACACAGAAATGACTACTGTAATTGGGTACATTACTGTGCACCTATGCAGACCCAAATATCTCCCAAATTCTAATTTTAAATGTAAATGATAACCCCATGAACCTTGATGCTTTCCATCACTATTTTTGTCTGCCTTATCTGAGTGGATTGTCATAGATAAGGCTAAGTGGAGACAAGATAAAGCAGTGTCAGTGAGGAACACCATGTAGACTATGTCTGCCTCATAGATAGGCAGCCAGATAAAATCTCCTTACTTCCTCATGTCAAATAAGTCATGTCACACATGTCCACTGTGTTGACTACCGGGGTGGATTATATCTGTGATGTCTCCACACAAACTTGATAACGAAGCACCAAGGTGATATGAACTTTAGATAACAAATTCTCTCAAAGTAGGTTTGGTAAAAATGAACCCGACATGCAGCACGCAAAGTGATATAAGTAACTAGACGTCATTCTGCTTAAAGCCAGCTGTAAACTGTTTAGTGACCGTACTGACAGCAGGGCAGCTGTGAATGATAGCAGGTCTGCTTCCATTAGTTTGTTACGGGACCTCTCCATCCATCTGCTCCTGCTCCCGCCCAGCTCCCGCTCATTTATGTAGAGTGGCCACAATTTACAGAAGGCCATTTGGTCTAATGGATACCGTTCATTCATTCCCAGCGTGCTCTTTGGCAGACGTTCACCGGAGTCCATTAGGAAATTAGTCCGCTGCGAATGCACACGCCATCGTAGATGAACGGCAAGATCAAAACCTGTCTGACTCCCGGTGATTGAGTCACCGCTATAGAGCTGATTATGTATTCTGTATCTGTCGGCCACTTGTGTTGCTAGATGTGTAATGACACCATTTTGATGTGAAATTGCCTGCTCCAAATCACAATTATAGCACTATGTCATCTTCCCTCTGTTTGACATATTGAATCCCACCATAACAAAATGATTACCAAAGAATAAGACACAGGGCTGTGGTGGATTGATGAATGATGCCTTTATGTAAACACTAATACTATTTTAAGCCAGAGGTTCCGGCAAGCACTCTTATACCTCCTGATTAAGGACTTTTTGATGTACAGGAACTCAATGTCAGAGAGGATCCTCGTTTCCATAACATGGCCTCAGGTTTCCCCTGCAATGTGATTCATGGATTAGCAATAGTGTTTGATCTATATGACTTGCCAAGGGTAGGAAACTCGATCAATAGACTGGCTCTGTGGGTGTATGTGTAGCTGCCCTTCAGGGAGCTGAGCACTGTGCCAGAAGACAAACTAAGCACTGTGACAAGAAAGTGCAGCATCATCATGGATTCCTCCTCTGCAGATTCTGTTTGATCTAAAACGCCTGTCAAGTTGCATTAGGTAATTGCCCACTATGTTGTCTCTGAGCTACTTTGCACTTTTTCATCTGAGCAGCTTTGCTGATTCAATTCAGAATGAGACCCCAATCATTTAAATCTGCTGGAATAACTAAATTTGGACCTACCTGTATTCATCAAAATAAGATATTGATCTTTAAGATTTAAAGGTCTCCAATTCTTTTCTTTTCTGCTAAGATTCTAACACTCTGCATGGACTGTTGTTGGTACCATTTTTGCTTACAGTGTGGTTGGGCTTTACAGTGCATTCACATACCATGGGAAGAGCAAAAGCCCAGTCCATATGGCAGAGTTAATACTTTGTGGTTACCTCAGTTTCTCCTTCCAACAGACATGCAGCATTATGAAGCTATCTAAAGATGTGTTCCCCAGGCAGGCGGGCAAGATACGATACATTCAGACCAGGATATAGTGTTGGGCTGTAGCCAAGTAGGGGATAAGAGCTGCCTCTAGCATTTAGAACCAGATGTTACCTCATGAATCTTTGTCCAGGAATCTGTGACTCATAAAGAAAAAAAAAAGGGGGAAAGGGAAAGAATACGAAAAGGCGGTGGAAGATAAATCATGAAGTATGTGATGGGAAGGATGAAGGTGGGAAGGATTAACAGATGGATAGATGGTAGATGAATAAGGGAGGTGGAGGAGTAAGTGCAGAAGTGAGATCTTTTTTTTTCCCCCCTCCTGACTCTCTCTTTCTTCAGTGTAGATGGAATGACAGGCTTCATCGTGGGGGAAATATTTCAAAAGCATGGCTGAGTGAAGAGGCAAAGCAGAAAATAAACAGGACGGATGGCAGAAGAATCAAAGCCTTGGACTGATGAAAGTGCACCCGATATCCTGTCTGTCACTTAGCAGAAGAGGCCGGCTGCTTGTTAGGACAAGAGCCTCTGCAGCTGTGAGTGTGCATACATTTGTGTGCTTAAGTGGGTTTGTGTGTGTGTTGAAGCCAAGTGACTGCATGTATGTGTTTTTCATCCCACTAAAGCAGGCTCCAATGGTTCTTTTTTTCTTCTCTCTCACACAAAAAAACTTTTCAATGAAAGCAGATGTTTGAAAGAAAGGTGGAGTCTTCCCTACTGAATGAGCTGATGTCTCATGAGTGAAATGTGTCTGGCCCGATTAGGCCTAAGAGAGGGAGGGAGGCCCTCGGATGCAAAAGCGGAGATCCGTCCCACGTTTCTGTGTTGTTACATTTTTTTCCCCCCGCGGTCTCACATCCTCAACCCCTCATTTTCTCAATGTAAAGTGCTGTAAGGCTGTAAAGCTCTCTTTATGGTTCTCCTGCCTCTGCAAAAACCACATCACATATCCACACACACAAACACACAGCATTACTCTTTAAAATGCACATTTCCACGGTTGCATTTGAAACCATATACCGCATGGAGCACGTACGCTCACAGAAACTGCAGCACTGCTGATCACAGCAATAATCTGACCAGTGTTTGATTTACTTTATGTGTCACAGGACCACAAATAAATGTAATTTGCCATGAGAGAAATGTACAAGTAGGACAATGACAAATAGTTATTGCAAAGCAAAGATGGTGATCCATCTTACAAATCTATTCAAATAAAAGCCTAAGTGTTTCTTTCATTTAGTAAACACATGAATTGCCTTAAGTCATTTGTACTGTGCTTTTGTCGAGGCATTTCAAGTCTGTCACCAAGAGCACCAACTCCTTTACTTGTGCTAAGTCAAAAAGAGTTCAAGAACAATTTATTTTAACTTTAAGAAAGATCCCTTTGTGTGACATTAACCTTCATGTTACATGACGATCTTTTCTTTTAAAGCTTTTAAGTGATCAGCTGCAGTTTTGCTTCTAAATGAAAGGTTAACTGTCAGACTGACTGAAGTGAAATCAGCGTTTCAAAATTACAGGGTCACGGTGATATTGACAAATACTGGATTTCGCATTCAAAACTGAAGCCTGCGCTCTCAGTTCTACTTTCATTGCTCATTATAAAAATTAATATAAAATGTGGACTTTATATTGTGATAACATGAACTCACCTTTGCTGTTTTTTGTAACATGAAGGTTAAAAAAAAAATTACAGTTGTCTCCTTGCTTGTTTTAATGCTCCTACACAACACAGTTCCTTATTGTTGTTGTGTAGTAGATGGGACATCCTGGAACCACCTAAAGGACCACCCTTGGGACCAACGAGTATACAGCCCCCTCCCCCCCAAAAAAAAGAGAATATAATGTTTGTTTGCTAGAGGAAACTTCTATCATGTAATGATCTCATGGGGAGACTTTAAAAGAAGATTGTCATTAATTTTGATGATGAAAATTCATTTGACATTTAGGCTCCAATTTTCCACAAATGGAAAATAAGAGGTTACTCTCTTAATCGGTGTGCGGCACGATGGTAAATGTCACCGTTCATGTAGAATCACATAAAGTCAGAGAGGAAGCTGTCCGTCTGGCTGGTCAATGTCTCCCCCAAGAGGCTGAAAGTTAAACTGCAAAATCAAACCTGCAAAATCACAGGCTGCTACTGCACATGCCACATGAGCTTATATTTTATTCACTTAACTGCCATTATCTGTTTTCAACGTGTATTTGTGTTCATATCCTTTGCATAATTTGTGTGCTTCTTGTTTCGAGAAATTTTGATATGCTTATACTGTATATCTCATATATCAACAACAACAGCAAAAAAAACAAACAAACAAAAAAAAACGGCCCTGAAAAACTAGAGAGAGTCCAGAGAAAACGCTTAAGCATAAATCAATAATTCTAAAATCAAATTTAATATTTATCTGTATCTGCATATGGCAAACAAAGAAGTGTCAGAGTCAGGTATGTTAAGTATGGACACTTGATACAGCTGGTAGTTAAAAGGAAAATAGATTCCATACAAAACTGTTCACAACAAGGTTTATGGATTTTTTTTTTGTGATTTATTTATATATGTATTGTGATCAACCAGGTCATGATTGCTGGGGAAAAAAGAACAGAAAAAGTATGAATATTCAAAGATGGCTGATAGTTCCATAGCATATATGTGAACAGCTGGATAACAAAACAGTCTAAATGGGAAAACAACATTTTAACAGTCCTATGGGAGAAATATCTAGCCAAGGTTTGATTTTAGGGTGACTTGTCCCTTTAAAATGTTGCGCAATACTGTGTACCGCCTCCTTGTTACTGATACCTCAGTGGACATTATTTCATTTTACTTTTTACAATTCTAATAGACTTACTTAGTTTTATATTGTGTTGCTGATGGTTACAAAAGACTGGAAATATAGGACGTCACTAGGCTTTAAAACGAGGACTGGGCCTCGGTATAACAAAAACATTCATCCTGAAGTTACAAGGGCTCCATGAGGATCAGTTGCCGAGCTTGTCCAGTGAGTGATTTAGCCTCAGTTACAGAGTCGCTTTTAGTACTGTGCGTGAACCAGAGCGCAGACTGAGCTACACCATGAGACAGTCCGCCTGTAGTAAAACAGGTCAGTGATGTTTAGTTAGGAGGAGGAACACTAACCACAGCGTGTAAAATTATGAGTAACATGTGTCCACCACAATTTCACAAATATAAACATAAAAAGACGACAGTATCTCAAAACTGCACTCAAAAACGTGTGAGCTGCGCTCAGGTCTGCGCAGCGTTGCGCAACTTGACGCTTGTGAAGTTTTGCTTGTGTACCGCTGGAGTCGGGCGATAATTCATTACAGATACCTCAGCTAGCCGACCTTGCACAGTGTTAGCCAGGTAGACGTACAATGAGACATATCCTGGATAAATCGAATAGAAGTTAAGTGTTCGGCATAGGAACAGAAACACGTAAGTGACAAAAAGTGACTTTACCTTCTTGCTAATGGTTTGCAAAGGTAACTATTAGCACTAGCTTAACGTCAGCTAATCAAAACAAGCATGAAATACTCACGACGCTCTGAATTTACCTGTAGCTCACCTCCACTACCCGGGCGTGTCCGTTTTTGTACTAGTTGTGTAAAGAAGTGTGATGTATGTTTCTAGCTAACCAGCAGGGCTTGCAGCTAGTTTCAATAGCGAACCACACACGTTAGCTAGCTGGGAACAGTGTCAGCTAACAACAACATTGACCGGGTATTTTACCAACTTAGCACATACATTTCCTCTTTCCATGTGTGGTGTTTAACTTTTTTTTTTTAAATTTGTACTTTTTGTTTGATAACCCAGAATTCTGCATTGAACACTATCTCCTCTCTTTGCAGATTAGGCCGTCCAAATGGTGATCATGTCAGGCACAGCCACTGTGCTGCAGCAGTTTGTCAGTGGGCTGAAGAGTCGAAATGAAGACACCCGAGCAAAATCTGCCAAAGATCTGCAGCACTATGTGACTACAGAGCTCAGAGAGGTAACAGCAGCATAATATATGTGCGTAGTTGAAACCTGTCCTGAGAAAAACAATGAATCAGAGTTTCAGAAGCAGACATGATTCCACAGCAGTTCAGCTGTAAATGTTACATGCTAATATTAAGAAACACTTCTTCTTTTTTCCCTCCCACTTTGTCATTAGTGGTACAAGTTTCTGTTACTGATTCTCTTTTCTCCCCACTTGCTGTTTTTACACTGGTCTTGTAACACAGTTAAGCCAAGATGAAGCTACTACATTCTACGATGAGTTAAACCACCACATATTTGAGCTGGTGTCCAGCTCTGATGTGAACGAAAAGAAAGGAGGAATCCTTGCCATAGGTAAGCTACAAAAAAATGCTATTAATTTTGTACTTATTTAGGATCTCCTAATATGTATCACTATAATATTTTTTTTTCGCCAGTGAGTCTAATTGGAGTTGAGGGAGGCAATGCCACCAGGATCAGTCGATTTGCCAACTACCTCCGCAACCTGCTCCCTTCCAGCGACCCTGTGGTAATGGAGATGGCCTCTAAAGCAATGGGCCACCTATCTATGGCAGGGGACACCTTTACAGCTGAGTATGTGGAGTTTGAAGTGAAGCGAGCCCTGGAATGGCTGGGAGCAGACAGGAATGAAGGCAGACGCCATGCTGCAGTAAGTCACTAACAGACAACAGTCACTGGTATTTGTTGTTCATATAAAACCAGTTCTTGCTGGTGTTTATATGTGCTGGAAACCTGAGCAGATTTGTAGCTGTAATAACCTTAACCATTGCTGTTGTAAAACAGACCAAATCTCATAAAGAATTTTCCATCTTAGGTGGAACTCACAAACAGTATATACTGCACCTCTCCATTAACATGCCGTAATCCTGGTTGCAATCCAAACTCTTTTACTTCCATTTGGCATAATTTTAGACACTCTTCCTCATTCTCTCATGTCCGTGTAACTGTTTTTAGTTTTAGTAGGTTATGTTCTTTCTTGATGGTAATGCAAAGCTTGAACATTTGCATTCTTTCCTTTGGTAGTGTTTCTGTTGTTGTTACATAGCTGTATGTGGTTTAAAGGTAAATGTTTTGGCCTCTGAGTGAGCTAGAGCGTGATGGAGCTACACACACACACACACACACACAGACGCACACAGTTTCACCATATCGGCCATCACCAGCCACTTTACTTTATTACTTATTTATTTATTTTACAGCTGCCTGTCTTGTACATTCGGGAGCATTTGACAATAAAAGTTGAGTTGAGTTACACCTCCGCACTTGGGCACCCTTATCCCTGACCTTAAGTGCTCCGTAGCCTAATGCTACACTCCATTTGCCTCTGAAGTTGGATGTTGTGGATGTTGGAGCTGGATGTTGAATGCGTTCCAGTAGCAAAGTCAGAAAAGAACGGGAAAAACTGCTTTGCTCCTTAGCCAGATAGAGCCATTCATGTACCACGAGCAATACAACGCAGTGCTTATTTTTTATACTTAAAAACACTGTTGCAGCGCATTCATGGATGGAGCCTCAGTGCTCCGCATATGGCGTATTTAGTGAGTCACAAATCCACAGCAGTGGCAATGACAGATTTTCCAGTTTTACTATTGTTTACATCCACTGCTGCTATCTTGGATTGTAGGTCGGGCTGTCCTGACTTTTGAAGTTGGAAGTGCAAGTTGAGTGAGCGTTTCAGTTGAAAATTCCATCTGGGAATAAAGAAATTCCAATTTTCAATTTTAAATGGAATGCACTAGTTACTGAGTGGGGTCAGATGTAAGGCAGGGAGGGAAAGCAACACACGCCTACACAGGCAAAATCATGGTAGGTCTGCTGGTGCCCTAACAAAACTAAATTCAGCTCATAGTTATTGCAGACCTCCAACAAAGACCGTCAAAGTGTTATGTCTAGCTAGAAACATTTCAGGAGGATACCTGGATTTTGTTTTGGTGAACAGGTGAACTTTCAACATGAAATGATATGATAGCAGCTCAATTATTAGTAATGGTATGTAAACTTGTTACTTATTTGCTCTGTAAATAGGTGAAGAAAGGACATTTATGTGTGACCAGACACAAAACTGTGTCTTTCTTTCAATCTTTTCCAGGTGTTGGTGTTGAGGGAGTTAGCTGTGAGTGCGCCCACCTTCTTCTTTCAGCAAGTCCAGCCCTTCTTTGACAACATCTTTTACGCAGTATGGGATCCTAAGCAGGCCATTCGAGAAGGCGCCGTGTCGGCCCTGCGGGCCTGTCTCATCCTCACCACACAGAGAGAGACAAAGGAAATGCAGAAACCACAGTGGTACAAAGTAAGACGCGTAACTGTACCCTGGAAAATCGTGTATTATGTTACAATATTGGAGAATCTGTATAATTTTTGTAAGAGGTGACATGAGTGTTTATTTTTTCTTGTGTGACAGCAAACCTTTGAAGAGGCAGAGAAAGGCTTTGATGAGACTTTGGCCAAAGAGAAAGGGATGAATCGTGACGACAGGGTCCACGGCGCTCTCTTGATCCTGAATGAGTTGGTTCGCATCAGCAGCATGGAGGGAGAGGTGAGGTCGGATATCAGTGCGGACACATAATCGTTGTAAAATGCAGTACACTCACCGTCTTATTTCTCACCAGCGTATGCGTGAGGAGATGGAGGAGATCACACAGCAGCAGCTGGTCCACGATAAGTACTGCAAGGAACTTATGGGATTTGGAACCAAGCCCCGCCACATCACACCCTTCACCAGCTTCCAGTCAGTGCAGCCGCAGCAGTCCAACGCTCTCCTGGGCTTGTTGGGCTACAGCACACCTCAAGGCCTTCCCAGCTTTGGCGCTACACCGGCACCTGCCAAGAGCTCGCTGGTGGAGAGTCGGTACTGCCGCGAGCTGATGGAGGAGCGGTTTGACCAGGTAGATTTTGACTATAGAAGTTTTTCTTTTTTAAAGAGTGCAAAACATGTAATTTTATATTAGTGTAATGGCAAAAATGTCTCGTTCCAAAATGCAGCACTCCATGACTTTTACTGCCATGACAAAGAAATGAAACAGTGTTTAAACATATTGCTTATTGTATACAATTGATCAAACCATGATCATGTGACCTTTGTAATGGACATCAAGCTGCAGTGCTATACAGCCTTTACCTCCCACTGAAATGATTATTTTTGCTTAAATAGAGGCTAAGCAGAGTTGGTTTAGTACAGTTGATGATACCCTGAAAGTTTTAGTATTTAGTATTTAGTAGTTTTAGTATTTGCTTTTTATTCGGACTGTGAGAAGTACTTGTTGAACCTGTTGTTTTTTAGTGTTTTATTAATGCTGCTCATTAAAAAGTGTTCCTGGTGTTTTGTCCGTGCCTGATATGAATTCGGGATAAGAGCAGTGAGTGTTTTTATATTCGGGGGCTGCTTTAAAAGTAAGAAATACAATTTAATCTTACATGTAAATGGCTTTGCCAGCCCAGCTTCTGTCCAGAAGTTAAGTCTCCCCAGGAAATCATGAAAATTGGCACATTTCTATTCTAAGCTTGTATCTGTCTTTGTGATGTTTTCACTACGTGCTTACGTGGATAGCAATACCTGTGGTGGTCATAGGACTGAATAACTGAGGAAGCCTCTACGTATATATTTGGGATGCTTGCACATGTAGCCATTGAAAGCTCCAACAGCGAGACAATGTGTGGGAGGTTTTTTTTGCTGACTATAATTAAGATTACATGCACACTGAAATTAAATGAGACGACCTGTAACTCTCAGTATCAGAATAGGTCAACAACACAAGGCCAATGCTGTTTTGTGCGCCCGATAAAATATAGATAACACAGGTATTTGTTTCATGCTTTGTCCAGGTGTGTCGGTGGGTACTGAAATACAGGACCAGCAAAAATCCTCTCATCCAGATGACCATCCTCAACCTGCTTCCACGCTTAGCTGCCTTCCAGCCTCATACCTTTACAGGTGGGTTTAATTAATATGCAAATAAAAATCCTATTTTAAGTTTGATGCATGCAAGAACTTAAAGCCGTGCACTTTCCAGGCACTTGGCCTTCGTATGGTTGATACTTTTCAGGCTACCCTTTGTAATGTCACTGGGCTTTGCTTCAATAAATTGTTTCTGCTTTCTTCTAGTCAGTCAAGTTAATGTGCAAAAAAACAAACAAACATGTACCTTGTGGTTGTTCATTCACTGTGCAGACCAGTATTTGTCAGACACTATGGGGTACCTGCTGGGCTGCTTGAAGAAGGAAAAGGAGCGGACGGCAGCTTTTCAGGCTTTGGGGTTGCTGGTTGTGGCTGTTAGGACGGAAATCCAGCCGTACCTCTCCAAGATACTTGAGATCATCAAGGCTGCCCTGCCACCAAAGGACTTTGCACACAAGTCAGTTATTGAAAATCATTTGTTGTTTCTGTATGTTTCTATTTAAGCTTTATTCCTTTTATATTCAGATGTTTCTTTTTTGTATTTTAATGTATTAAATTGTTATTAATTACTCATTACGTTACATTACCTCTCAATCCTAAAGTCTAAAATCTATATTGCGGCTAGAATTTGCTCTGTGGTGTAGCTCATTAAAAATCATTTTGTGATGCTGTCGATGAGCAGTTTAACATTCTGAACGTTCATCTGTGCAGGAGGCAGAAGACTATGCAGGTGGATGCTACAGTCTTTACGTGTATAAGCATGCTTTCTAGAGCCATGGGCCCCAGCATCCAGCCAGACATCAAAGAACTGCTTGAGCCTATGCTTGCTGTGGGCCTCAGGTAAGACAGCAAGAAAAGTTTTCAGCAATTCAGGCATCATATCATTATTAAATTCTAATGTTTGAGTTTATTTGTGCTGTTTGTCCATTGCTCTGTTCTAGTCCTGCACTTACAGCGGTGCTGTATGACCTGAGCCGTCAAATCCCCCAGCTAAAGAAAGACATACAGGATGGTTTGCTGAAGATGCTCTCTTTGGTATTAATGCACAAGCCGCTGCGTCACCCTGGCATGCCCAAAGGCCTGGCTCACCAGTTAGCCTCGCCAAGCCTCACTAACATTCCAGAGGCCAGTGATGTTGGCAGCATCACCCTGGCCCTGCGAACACTGGGGAGCTTTGAATTTGAAGGTAAGAGCCGTAAAAAAGTTACATCTGCCTAATACTGTGTGGGCCCTCCTCATGTCTTAAAAATAGCTATGCTATGTCATGGCTGTAGACAGATGGAGGGGTGTCCTGTAGTCTGGGTGGGGGTGTTGGGTTCCTGTTCTGTATAAATGTGTAGGTCAGTTGCATGTGTCAAAGTAGCAGAGTATTGCATTGTAATGAGCAAATAAGTAAACAAATGTTATTTATTAAGCACTTTTCACAGATGTACAAAGTGGGTTACAACACCAAAAAAATAGCACGCAATAACGGGATTAAAGCTAGCGTAGAATTAGAAGAAGGAAAAGTGAGCAGCGGAATTAAAAATGGGGCATAAATTAAAAGAACAACAAAAAATCCAAAGCAGTAAATATAAATGGAACTTAAAACAGTCTAAAAATTTACCATTTAAAATGCATATTAAATAAAAGCTGTCCCAATGCATCTAGAGCAGCTGAATTCCACCTAAACAGGTGTTTTTAGCATTCACAGGATCAGGAATCTTAGGGATGATGGCACAGCATTTCAGGTGGCATAGAATGCTGAGTCAGTCCAGGTCTTAATGGGTCCATAGGACCCACTGTCACTTTAAGCTGAGGGAGGATCAGCCTGATTATAAAACACTATATGTGAGGATGAGAATTTTAAGTGCTTGTTGTTACTCACTTCACCCCACAGTAGTTTTAATTTTGTAGCTGGCCACTGTTGTATGATACTCTTCTAATGCACAAGGGACCAGTGATGAGTCACAGGTAACACTTGGTGAACAAATTATTTTATGAGTAGAAATTAGAAATTCTTTATTGTCATTGAACATTTTTTATGCAACAAAATTCTGTTTGACAGCTCTCTTTCACAGCAACATATAAATATGAAAAGGCTATAAATTGCACAAATAATAGAAATATATACAAGAGCAAACACAGAAACAAGAAAATTACAACAAATATAAATATAAATGCAACCAAAAATGAAGTAGTACTGTCCATAAAGTGTGGAGTGTGAAGTGCAGTGAGTCCATGCTCTGGCTTACAGCAGAACTTTTACGGCTCTGTGGAAGAAACTATTCTTAAGTCTTTCTGTCCGTGCCCTCATGACCCTGAGCCTGCCAGAGGGGAGGGTGCCAAAAAGATGTTGTCCAGGGTGTGTGTGTGTAGTCTGACCTGATTTTTACAGCTAGTAAAAAGCGAGTAGTGGCTTTACTGTCCTAAATTAATCATAAGAAATAAGTGGTGGGGTTTTGCTGTCTATGCACTCTATATGCAGCGGAGTTGAAAATGAAATATGTTTTTAAACTAGGCATAAGCTGTCATACATAAGTTATTGGATGGACCAGAGGTGAGAAAGTCAAGGTCCAAAATTAATGTTTACGTGAACCGCCCAAATGGCTGCGGTAGTTGTGTTGATGAGTGTGTCCATCTTTCAGCAGTAGATATAAAAATGTCTTTTCAGTCTGTCACTAAGATGACTAGCTTTATGTTCTCCAGTATGATGTAGACAGAGAAACTGAGGGGGGAAATAAATTCTCATAGTCTTGTGTGTCATTCCTCAGTGGACTGTTGGCTGAGTTTGCTTTTTGGCGCAAAGACAGGCTGGGAGAACATTATACAAATGAAGACTTTCTGGCATTACAGATGTAATATTTTCTTAAATTATTCAGTCTGCACTGAAAACACCACCTGACTTCCTTTTGTATTGAATTTTAAAATCCAAAATGGACAAATAAATCCATCCAATTTCTTCCACTTATCCTTTTAAAGCTCAGGCTGGAGCCTATCCCAGCCTGTCATAGGGCGAGAGGCAGGGTACCCCCCGGACAGGTTGCCAACTTGTCACAGACAGACAACCATTCACACTCACATTCACGTTTACAGCCACCGTAAAATCATTAACCTAATATTTACCACAAATAAAGCAGAAACACCAATACAGGGTAAATCGAGTCATTGTTGTCATTGAAGCTTAATGCATAAAATAAACAATACTACTAATAAAAGCAATTATAAAGTGATTATTCTAAATGAACTTCTTTCTACAGGACACTCCCTCACCCAGTTTGTCCGCCACTGTGCCGACCACTTCCTGAACAGTGAACACAAGGAAATTCGGATGGAGGCAGCTCGGACTTGCTCACGCCTGCTCACTCCCTCCATCCACCTGATCAGCGGCCATGTTGTCAGCCAGACCGCCGTGCAGGTTGTTGCAGATGTGCTCAGCAAGCTGCTAGTTGTTGGCATCACTGATCCAGGTAAGAAATGGGCAGAAAAGAGTATTATTGTACAGATTTGTTGAGTTTTGTTGCATTTATGGGAGAATTCAGGAATGTTAACCGCTACAATGATCTGTTACAGCAAACGTAATAAAAGTGATGGTAGATTCCAAATGTGTGATTTTTTTGCTCTGTCCCTCATCTCCTCTAGATCCAGATATTCGATACTGCGTGCTGGCATCTCTTGATGAACGTTTTGATGCTCACCTCGCCCAGGCTGAGAACTTGCAGGCATTGTTTGTTGCACTGAACGATGAGGTGTTTGAGATCAGAGAGCTGGCAATCTGCACGATCGGACGGCTGAGCAGCATGAACCCTGCCTTTGTTATGCCCTTCCTACGCAAGATGCTCATTCAGGTTGGAGAGACACAATAATGGCTCGATATGAGGTTTACGATTTATTGCCTTAGACAAACTGTATTGATTTATTTAAACCATTACATTTGGTTATTAGTATAATATAATTAAATCATATAATTAAATACCTTTGCATAGCCAGATGTTTAACAGCTGTAGTTTTATTAATATATTATATTAATAGAATCTAGGTTTAGCTGTCAGTCTCACCAGGGCCTTTTGTTTTATGAAAGGCAAGAAATTCAGCTGTAAAAATAAAGTTTCATTGCCTGTCCTTGAAATAACATTGAAGAACTTCTTGAATGATTCAAATCATGAAGACATTCTGTATGAGATATCGATTAAATTATTTTTCACCTAATTTCCAATTATTATTACCTAGAAGGATATTCCTGTAATACAAAGTATTCACAGCTCTTTATGTTTCGCACAGTTTCATGCATTTAATCATTTTATTTTAAATGGATACAACTGACATTTTTCACCAGTCCATATTCAGTGACCTGTGGTGGCAAAAACTGCAAATTCAAAAACTGTAAATTCAAAACAGGCAGTTTTTCATTTATATTATTCAAGCAATTTACTTTTATATTTGTTATTTTTCTCTTGGAAATATCACCTGATTTCTGCATTTCAGGTGGATGCCTTTAGGGGGCAGCAAAGACCATGATATTATGGCAAGCTGAAAAATCAAAGCAAATTCACCTGTAGCGCAAAGCTGGAATTTAAATTTTTAAAAGGCCTTTTGTTTGCCATGACTTAACCTTTTTAAATTTATTCTAGATAAAGATAAGTGCATATGCTATGCTAACATTACCATTTTTCTTCAGATCTTAACAGAACTGGAGCACAGCGGTGTCGGCAGAAACAAGGAACAGAGTGCTCGTATGCTTGGTCACCTGGTCTCCAATGCGCCCCGCCTTATACGGCCATATATGGAACCTATCCTCAAGGTACAGCTTTGCAAGAGTGAAGTGGGCCCATGTGGTCCCAATAGACTTAAGCTAATAAGTAAAAGCTGGTCAATTATATCCTCATTTCGTCTTAAAAAAGTGATGATTTCGAAATATATGAGGAAGTGACCACCTTTTCCTTTTCTAGGCTCTCATCCTCAAGCTTAAAGACCCAGATCCTAACCCTGGGGTGGTCATTAGTGTCCTTGCAACCATTGGCGAGTTGGCTCAGGTAATGCTGTTTTTCTCTGTTTTGAAATGATAAATCAGCTGTTTATTGCAACTAAATAAATCTGAGCAGAATTGATTGCCCATTGCACATAAATATTTTTTGCTTCTTTCATCTTAATAATTTTAATGTAAATAATCTGAGGTAGAAAGCAATTGCAGGCCCTTGCCCTTTGATGTTTGCCTCGCTCTACCCTGTCCAGGTGGTTGAATGGGCCCTACAAAGCAGTCAGGGAGTCACAGTTAAAAGGACACAGACCTTGAAGTTCACACCAAGTTCAGGAGATGGTCAGGGAGACTCAGGGCAGGAAGACCAGCTGTTCAGGAACCCAGACAAAGAGAAGATGCAAGAGAATGTAGGGAGTACAGAGAACAGTAAATGTCGTAACATCTTCCTTGTGAAAAAAAATCTGTTGGCAGCCTGAAAGCACTTTATGCAGTTTGAAAATGTGCAAGTTTGGTAAGTGGTAGTGGTTGTTTACATAAATGGAAACACACAGCTGAAAAATTCACAGGCATTCTTTAACAAACAAGCCAAATGAATATTTTAAGAAATAATTTGAGTTTAGTGTGCTTCAGTTCATCTGTATCATTATATAACATAACAGAATTTAGCATCAATAGAATAATAAGGACCCAAAGTGCCCCTTTGGCTTTAGGAGATTTGACAGAAAATGCTAATTTCTGCAATTTTGGTTGATTCTGTGTCTGCCCCGTCAGGTGAGTGGCCTAGAGATGAGGAAGTGGATGGATGAGCTTTTCCCAATCATTATGGACATGCTGCAGGACTCCTCATCACTGGCTAAGCGACAGGTATAAAAGGCACAAAATATCAGATTTTAATATGTTGGCTTGAATTTTTAGTGGCGTCTGATAATACAGATTCAGAAGGTTTGGGATACAGTGGAATCAATAAAAAGCAATAGCATATTTTCCTAAATTAAAAAAATAATACAGATGTTATCCTCTTTCGCTGTCAGTGACATGAGTCAAAGACTGTCTCTCTAACTTTCCACCAGGTGGCTCTGTGGACATTGGGCCAGCAGGTAGCTAGTACAGGCTATGTGGTGGAGCCCTACCGCAAGTATCCATCCCTTCTAGAGGTGCTGCTTAATTTCCTCAAGACTGAACAAAACCAGGGCATCAGGAGAGAGGTACGCATAAGTGTCACATCATCATGGCCCATCATCCTGTGTTTCCCCCACAGTAGTGACCGGAACCTTGTGCTTAGTAACATAAGGCTAGAAACCACACTTTTCAACATACACTGAATTAATAAAGGGCTTTTTTTTTGGTGAATTTTAATCACATGAACATTTTGCATGACGCAAAGCACATCTTCCATATAAGTAAGTATATGGAACCTTTGCTTAGATCTTGAGTTGTGATGTGAGTGGTAACTGTCATAGTTTCTTCTCTTGCCTACTACATTATATGAGGCACAGAGGATAATGTCACTCACTTTATATGGTGTTTGGCTGAGGAAAAACTACATAGAGAAACTTCTCAAACCGCTCTTGTAGTTTAGCTAGGGCTTTTCTTACTATTATCCATTTTCATTATGGTCCAAATACTTTTTTGTTTGCTTCCTCAGATCTCATTAGCTCAGCTAAGGCAGCACATTTTGCTAATTTTTGGGGTAGATTTGACATAGATTATACCAGTTATGTACTCAGTTTTGTGCTCCAGTGAAGGCCAGACATCATTCCATGAAAAACTGCTAACTCTGTCTCTCCAACAGGCTATACGTGTCCTGGGTCTTCTTGGAGCTCTGGATCCCTACAAACACAAGGTGAATATCGGCATGATCGATCAGTCCCGAGATGCCTCTGCTGTCAGTCTCTCAGAGTCCAAGTCCAGTCAGGACTCAGGTAGGCCTCAGGTTACTGTTTATACAAACTGTTTTTTTTTCACCAAGAATCACAGTGTGGGTTAGTTTAACTTTTTTACTTGCATTCCTCAGAGTTACTGCAGTATCAAATTCACAGTACAACAGCTGGAAAGTCTCTAAATGAACACAAAACTGTGGAACTTGAGACTGCTGGTATAATTTCAGTATGTCTCTATGCGCCTGATTAATAATGTTGTCAGGAGTTTGTATATAGTCTAGGTGTTATTGTTGCTTTGTGCTACATTTACTGCATTTATCACAATGCGGTTTGACTCTTCAGTCACAGTTTAAAATATTTTTTTCCCAGAGTGAGCTGTATTTATTTATGCCAAATGCATGAATGATTCCATGATGCAAAACAGCCCATATGAATCAAAAGACTTATTATCATTTTAATCATGCAGTTGTTCATATTGAGACATTTTAATCTTTGTTTATTTGTGGGCTCTCTCTCCCGTTGTTGGTGTTTGGTCCTTTTGTCTCTATGTGTTTCTTTTTTTTTTTTCTTCTTCTTTTCTTTCCCCTCACCCCACAACTGGTTGTGTTAGATACCCCCCAAACCTGGTTTTGTTTCAGGTGTGTTCCCCCATCACCACATGGGATTTTTTGGTTGTTAGCTTTGTCTTTCTAATTTTTAGGATCACAGTACAAAGCGCCTTAAGACGACTGGTGTTTAGAATTGGACCTTGGATTTGATTTTGTGCAATATCATTAAGAGTGGATTGGGAGTCAAATATAACTATTAACTCCTTTGTACAGGTTTGATCTTTACAGTTGGGTGCATGTGCAAACATCCATCCATTTTTTTTTAATGCACAGGGAGAACATACATTTAGAAAGGCCCCTGCTGGCTGGCAGGTTTGAACCCGGAACCTTTTTGCTGTGAGGCAACAACGCTAATCACTGCATCATCACCATGCAAACACGAGTGCACATAAAGTAATCCGCCTGACATAGTTATAGCTGAGTTAAATATGGCATACAGAAGTTTTTCAGAATATGACTCCAGAGAGGAACCAATTTCATATTCAGTTTTAGGAGTTTCTGAATCTGGCTCCCATAAAACCAATGAAATTCAGTCTATTGGGGGGGGGGGGCTCTTTACTCATTGGCTGTTTTTATATTTAATAAATCTCCAAATTATTAGAAATGGAGCGCAGTGAGGAGATATGTCTACGCCGACAAGACAAAACACAGTCTTTTAAGGTCTTGCCCCAGCATTTGAAAAGTCAACAGCATCAGTGGGTTCAGTTTTGTCTTTTGTGGGAGTCTTCATTCTTTGGGATCTAATATCTGGCTCCTGTCTGATCTACACCCAACTAAAAATCCTCCAGAACAAGGCTCTGCCAGTTTAAAGGGAAATATAAGCACCACAACTGGAGTGGGACCTTTTGAAATGCAGATATTAAATTTAATATGACCCACTTTAGACAGATTTCAAGCATCTGTTTAATAGAATATCAATGATACATGTCACATTTTTTTTTTTTACAGGGGTGGACAGATTACTGGTGCAGTCCACCATAGCAGCAGAATTACTCAGCACTGTCTGTCAAAGGCTTTTTGGTCAATATGTTTGCTGTAATAAACAATATGACCAAAACATGATTAATGCCATTTTACTGTCGTTCCTTAGTTATACCAGGCTTCGCATGTGGCTTGTATTTATTTTCCCTCCATTAATCTGCCGAGACCTTCACCCGATCGATTTATGTTTAGATTACAATGCTAAAAGACTGAATTCGAGTATGGGGGCTCTTAATGTAACTCTCAGAACACTGACGTGGTGGCTGTGCGTCATGAATGGTCATCCTCTGGATATTGTGAATTTTCCTAATAATGACTAAAGAATTTCACATCTGTCTTCAGTCAAACGCCTCGTGTGTGGAAAATGCAGATCTCCACTCGTCTGATCCAGTCATGTGCCTCAGAATGACCTTGGACAATATTGTAATGGTTTTACCAGTTTGTTCTCCAGCTAAATGGACTGTGACCAGAACTGGAAGCCATATATCTGTTGGCAGGTTTGATTTGTTAGAGTCACTGTCTGAAACACTAGTATCTCTGACCACATTTTTTTTTTTAAACGTTTGTGGGAGGTGACTGTCTATGTCCATCTCCTCACCTGACTTTAAATAAGACCAATCACGTCATTTCAGAAGGTAACGGTCATAAAAGTGATGAAAAGCTGCACGTCCCCTCATGAGTTGCTATATATTTTACATGTTCTTACGAGTAGTTAACAGTTCCTTCTCATCCCGTAGTTCTAAATTATTACACTGTTCTTGCTCCATTTGGCTACACTAATGCCTGTTTGTCGGCTGTTAAGATACAGATTGTTACCATCTATCACCATCATTAATCTTGACTTGGTGAAGGGGCCGAGATATTAAAAAACTAACAGGGAAGCTAACTTTTGGTCCTCAGAGAGGGAGACATTGAAGCAGCTGAAACTGTAGCAAAACGCTGAATACCACACATTTGTAGTCTCAGATGCCTTGTAAAATTTAATAGCCCTTCATAGATAAATGGACGATGAGAGCGGCTTTGCACTCCCTATTACAGAACTATTAATGGAACTACATATTTACAGAAGAAATATGTATTATTGCTTTTAAAACAGTCTCCACTGTTTCTTGGTTTATTTTAAGAAATACAAAAAACAAAACGACCCTGTGATCTTTAATTCTCAGCAAGCCTCACATGGCTCCTCAGGAATGGAAACTTATTTTTACTGGCGATGGCAGTGCCTAGGCGGCTAATGCTACTTTATGTTGTGGCAAAATTTGGAAGAAGAATTTATTAATTTTTCGACAGAACTGTAAGCATTAGGTTTCCTGCTGCCTCCAGCAATGCTGAGGTCTTTTTAAATTGAATGAGGGGACTTTATTTTTTCATGTGGCAAATACTAAACAGATGCCATATTTTACCTAAACTAAAATGCTCACCAGATCCTGCGCTCACTGCAATTTGAGTAATTTGTTGCATCTGTCTGAAACGTACCACAGACTGAAATCATATGGTTGTGTTATGGCGAAAGAGAATTCTTATGTTTATTTTTGGCAAATTACGAAATATTCTGTGGTTTTTCTTGGTTTTAAACATGGCCACTCACAGTGTTCACTATTTTTTATGTCATCCAGCGGATTATAGCACCAGCGAAATGCTAGTGAACATGGGTAACCTGCCCCTGGATGAGTTTTACCCTGCTGTGGCGATCGTCACTTTGATGCGCATCCTGAGAGACCCATCGCTCTCCAACCACCACACTATGGTAGTCCAGGCGGTCACCTTCATCTTCAAATCTTTGGGCCTCAAGTGTGTCCAGTTCCTGCCCCAGGTCATGCCCACTTTTCTCAATGTCATCCGGGTCTGTGATGCCAGTATCCGAGAGGTAGGATTGAGAGGAAAGAGGCTGCCCAGCGGATTCATTATGTAATTTGTCTTATATTTTGTTAGTAGTTCACAAAGCAAGTCTTAGACTCTGTGCTTCTATTGTCCTCCAGTTCCTCTTTCAGCAGATGGGAATGGTCGTGTGCTTTGTGAAGATTCACATCCGCCCCTATATGGATGACATCTTCACTCTCATCAGAGTGAGTAACTGTTTCAGCCCAATCTCTAAACACCCATTATCCAGTCCCTCTTTATTTTCCTATGAGTTAGGCCGACATCTCAAAACTCTTAATTGCACTCAGTTGTGTTTTCTACTCTCCTCATTAGAAGTAATGTGTTTAGGGCCCCTGCATGATGTCTGGCCCCATGTCACAAACCAGTATGCATTATGTGTAGTGAGGAACTTAACTAACAAGATTAAAGAGACTGTGAGTCAGAGAGAATAGGAAATGATGTTATTTATATTTAGATATTTTCTCTTTACTTTCCCTTTTATTGTGACTCATTATTTACCTTCTAACTGCAGTGCTGCATGTGGCTCTGATGTATGTTTCCACTCACATTGTCCAAATAATATTTAAGAGAAAACTGCTGATGACTCATGACACTCACACATATCCCTTGACGTGGAACAACTGCTAAAGCCATAGCCCCTGCACTTGCACAAACACAATGTCAAGCACATAATCATTTAACAAGTCACAAAATATCATATGACTGTCCGTGCATTGGAGTCTTGGTAACACTGTTACCGAAACTTTTGCAATGGCTGCATTGGTCAGCGGTGGAAAGTAATTGAGAGAAGTAGACCACTGCGCCTCAAGTCCCCGTGAGTTAATAAATGGCAAGTAAAACAAAGAATCTATTCATTTTTACTCTGGTTCTGCTCTTGCATCCAGATGAGGGGGCTGGAATAGCCATTCAGGACATATTCTCACTTCCTCTCTAGTTAGCAGCCACAGGCAGGGAAAGCAGGAAGCTGGGGGTTGCTGGAGACCTCTGGTCTCTGACAAAAATCTTTTGCCAGATCTCACAGCTGAAGCCCATTGACTGATTGATGTATTGCGTGACTTAAAGTCTACCTTAACTCCAGCTATTATTATTTTTAATGTACACAGTGGTCATGCCCAGATTTTCCAAAACAATATCAAAATCTGTGCAGAGGCACGATGTAAGTCCCAGCTGACAGGAAATTGTCTCTATTCCTTGTATTGTGACGTCCCCTCTATGTCTCTGGCACATGAAAGTTTTGCATTTCCACAGGGGACGCCGTCCAGATGTTGCTCTCACACTCAGCTTATTGATAAAGCATATTTTGACCTAATTCTGTAGACCTTTTAGCACTGCATTAGAGCCATGTGAATGAGTGCTAAGTCCTTTGGTTGCTCACACTCATTAAAAATGTCAAAGATGTTTATATTACAGTGATTAAAAAACACAAATGAGGGATTAGTAAATAATTGAAACTATATATTTACTGAAAATATTGCAAGGACAGCATATCAACTGTTGAAAATGAGAAATATATGGCGCCTGGCGCTGTGTTGAGCTGAGTTCAGAATTTGACCAGTTTGCTATTGGAACTGTTTGCTGTCACCACAATTAGCAAGCAGGCACGGCTATGAGCACTAGCAAGCAGTCAAGCAGTGGAGTTTGGGATTGTCATGTTAAAAAAGGCAAAGCCTTCTCTGAAATACATCTGGATGGCTACGTATGTTTCTCCCAAAATCTGTTTAAATCATTTAGCATTTATAGGGCCTTCACATATGTGGAAGTGATCAATGCCACATGCACTAATGCACGCCGATACATCACAGATGCTAGCTTTTGAGCTCTACACTGATAACAAACTGAATGGTTGCACTACCTTTTGACCTATTTTAACTTGTATTTGTAGATGTGGAGACAGCGTGCACTCACAGTGCTTTTTAGAAGTGTCTCTCGTCCACTCAGTGATTTCCACTCCAGAAATCAGAAACACTCAAAAGACCCAAAGATCGTGGCCATTGCTCCTTGTGTGCAGAGATTTTTTCTGGATTGTTCATATCAACACCATAGTATGAGCGATATATTAATACTGGTAAAAAACTGAGAGAGAGAGTGCTTGAAAATGCACTCTTTCACAGAGTGGTGAACTTTTCCCCTGCTTTACTCTTAATTCTCTGGGAGGTCTTGTTTTTTTTATTTTTTTTTTTATTTTTTTTATTTTATAAATTCCCAATCACGGCTCTATTTATCCAAATTAATTTTGAGATGTTCCAGACAGAGATTTTTTTTTTTTTTTTTTTAAAATGTTTTTAAAAAAAATT
>VUQJ01032834.1:0-10554 GCA_015108635.1 Andinoacara biseriatus | reverse complement strand
TACATTTTTGTCCCTTGTGCTCACCCTTAGCCCTTCACTTTTAATTTCACAGGCTTTTTCTTTTTTTTTTTTTTAGAAACTTTGAAGGATGTTTTTACCCCGAGGCTCTGATTAATTTTCTACCCTTTCATATGATACAAAGTACAATGTGGACTATGCAGATTTAAAAAGGCAGAATCTAAAATGAGGTAATAATGTGTTGTAAGATAAGGTTGTGGTCACGCTCTGATGCTGTATTTAGTCATATGTGGAGAACTGCAACAAATGAAACCTCTCACCTGCCCTACAGCTCACACCATCACTGATACTACACTGTTTGTTATTTTTTCATTTTAAAGGAAGTGGGGCATACGAGATCAGATCTGGCTTAGATTTCCCGACGGCAAACTTGTGTCCTGCCGAGGAAAATATTAAAAATACTCCACGATGCATGTCTGCTCACGAGCAACAATATTTCCTGTTTGCACAGATCGCCAGCTCCAACCCCCTGCCGGTGCCCGCTGAAGCCCCGGCTGACGGCGTGGTGGTGGAGAGTGGGCCAGTCGTGTATGACGATGTCCCCGCTGATGAGGAAGAGGATGATGAGGAAGATGCTTGTGTCAGCGCCTTGGAGATGTTGGGCGGCGACGGTGAGTTTTAACAGCCAGCTCTGTTTAACCTACCAGTGTTTGGCCAATCATCACAGCCAGACTGCCATATGTTGAAATGTTTTTTTTTCTTTTTCTTTGTTTATGTAGCAGCTTAGAATAATTAATCAGTCATCGCTGATAAAAAAGCTCTCTCTGTGGGCTATATTCAGCCTTAACGATAGGCTGAGGAGCTCGGCCACTCAACAGGGTCTCAGAGTAGAGCTGCTGCATCTATGCTAACAACAACTCCTGCATTAAAAACATGATTAATTATCAGTTTGTTTTTTGGTGGACTAATTGTTCATGAGAAATCACACTGCACTGATAAAAAGCAAATTAAACTCAGGAGACAGGCATCGTCTTTAACTTGAAGGAAAATGATTCTTGATGAGAGGGAGAATCCAGCACTGCAGTTTCTCAGCACTTCATCTTAATATTTGACTTTAGTTGACACTTAGAGTGGCAGACTGCTTTGTCACTTTTTGGGGAGCCAAAGTGTGTCTGGACTGTGAAACATTTGGAATCGCTTTTTTAATGAATCTGCCTCTTTGGGTCTTGGCTCTCTTTCTGCTCGGACTCCTGGCACGTTTTAATGAGCCCTCGGTAAGATTAAATTTCTTCACTTTATGTCTCTGCCTCTTAAACTTTAAGGTCTGACTCTGCTGCAATAAAAAGTCCTGAGCAATTTAATTGATTCCCGTAGGGGGGCTCTTTGTTTATACTTGGCCAGAAGGTCAGGGTCGGCCTCTACCAGCCTCTGAAGCTGGCAGACACTTGGGGACAGTTGAGCCAGATGGACGCCTGCAGACGCTGGAGGTGACACCAGAGTCTGCTGGGTAATGAACAGTTTCAGTGTTCCTCTCCAGGAGAGTGAAGCGCGACCTGTCATTGCTCTTCCTGAAGCTGCAGCACAAAGAGAATCTCTGTGAATTCATTGCGTTAATCCGCTTCAAATCTGTGAAACGTGAGCGTGTTTGCTATCATGACCTATCAAATACATGTAGCTCCACTTGGGTACACACAAGAACATCTTTTAAAACCTAAATTTAGGGGGGTCTTAGTGTGTCTTTTAATAACGTCCTCTGGTTTTAGTTATTACTGCTGAACCACAATTGCAAGCATAGACTGTATATAAAAGATGGATGTAGGCACTGTGATGTCACACATTGGTTTCTGCGTTGCACATCCTGAAGTGTTTGGGAAGCTGCCATGTTGGTTTTTTCTTGCCAGCAATGACTCCAGCTCTGACTTAAAGCCTTAACAAGATCAAAATGAATGAGTTTAACCCCCCCCCCCCCCTAAATATTAGACAAAACTTGAATTTTCTGTCCACATCAACAAAAAGTAAAAGTGGGTAAACTTCATAAAAGAAATAGTAGTAGAGAGAATGAAAACTTTGTGGCAGCTCAGAGGCTGCTGTAGACTTGAGATGCCACCAGCAGACTGCTATTTCCCAAGATCTGAGCAAAGTTTGTTAAAGCTTCTCAGAAATGCCGTTTGGCTCCGGACCTTTAGGACAAGAAAGAAAGTGAAAGATTCCCCGTTGTTTTGCAAAAGATGTGTCCAAATAAAACAGTCTAAAGTTCTTTCATATGTCTTTATTCGCATCTTACCAACTCGTCTCCACTGACACGTTTCATGTGATTTTCAGAGTGCATCAGATTTCAACACCAGCTCATTATTGTGCATTTGGCATCTAATTCCCCTCTGTGTCTGCCACCCTGCAGATTATGGCTGTGACGGAGATTACGACGATGGATTCTAGCGGCAAGCCCCACAAGTGTGGACAGTTTTGATCTCCCAAAAGAATTAAATGTTTCCTACCAGGGACACTAAGTGGCTGCAGCTACAAATGGAAGCTGCAATGTCGAGCAGAATGGGGAATACCCATCAGGACAAACGTGTGCAAGTAAATAATCATTAAGTTCCTCACTCCATTTGGTGTCCCAGCTGGTCTGAACAGGGAGGACACGCTGCTTGGACGCTACCAGAGATGTTTAGGTGGAAATGAGTGGCGCATATGTGTTTATCAGTGCAGGACATTGGCAGACTGTAGTGATAACACTGCACAATCAGGGGTTGTGCTTCCAGTTAGAACTAGTTTGCTTGGACGGTCAGGGGGAAATTTAGGCTGAAAGTAGAAATGCAACAACCTGGTAATGACTCAAGTGAGTCTAAAACTGTCTTCAGGTTTTACGCTGGTAGACGCCAACATTTACTTTTTTGTTTTACCTGACAGTGAACTGCACATCTTGGTTCTACTGACAGAACAGTTAATGAGTTATTGAACAAAATCATGGGTCCATAAACTCTGACCTGTAAGGTTATGGCCACCTGATCTTTTGGGGGTGGTTTTAATGTTGTGGCTGATAAGAGTACTTCCTCAAATAAAGCTGAAACAGTGGTCATACATGCAAACATATTAAACACACATTACCGTTTGACTGAGTTAAATTATATTTCTCCTGACCTGCAAAATGCCGAAGCAGTGTTAATCAGTACGCTGTTTGGAGCTCATCAGAGGATGAATGATCAACAAAAACAAGCAGATCACAACCTGTTCTCCTTAAATGTGCAGTTTGAAATCATAACACTTAACTGTGTGCGACTTCCTCTATAGCATCTATAGCAGCTATAACATCCTAGAGAAACAAGCAGGTAGCGTGAGATCAATCATCAGTATTTGCCAAGTTCAGTCATTTCTAGTTCAGATCAGTCTTAACGCCGTAGCTGCTTAGCAGACAGACACGTGCTGCCTGCTTTACCCAAAGTAACACATACATGTTGCCTTTGATGTATTGAAGCAATCACAGGTTGTGTACGAGTGTGTAAGGATGTCATTTTAATTTCAGACTGAGTTAAATATTTGGAATATGACATTTGAATTTGTTTTGATTCTTCTGTTGACCTGGTTTGAACTTGTCTTAATTATTTCTTGACATAATTGCTTATCTATGATCGATCATCCGATTTACGTTAAATGTCCCTTACAATGTCCTGTTGCAGGCTACAGAGGCATTCAAAGTCAATGTGTAAATACTTTCTCTGCGAGATTATATTTTCCCAATGAATAAGGGAGTTCAGACAGAGTAGGTCTATTTTTTTTTGTGTGTGTGTATAAATGAAGAGTGAAGTGTGGCCTTTTCACTACATCCACGCAACAATCTTTAATGAGGCATCTTGGTTCACCTTGACTGATTGCTGCTGCTGCTAAAGCTTCATGTTCCATCTACATAATGTTTGTGTACCTTCACTCCTACAATAAAAACACACTAAATGGACAAAAACATTTGTCTCCTTTTTGTCAGATTTTAGAGAAATGTCGAGTGAACACATAAAGCCTGCTCCTCTTTCAGTCCATTATGTTCCCTTCATTATGTAGTCAGTATTTCTGACATTTTCCCTCTCAACACTGCAATGGATTTGTGTCTCAGCGTTAATTCAAGGTTTGAACAAAATATTGCACCAACTTCTTAAAATTACAACCTATTTTCACGGGGACCAGAACTTACTGTTCAAATGTGCGATGAGCTCTTTCATGACAAAGTGTGGCGTGTTATTTTCTCATTATTTCATGACAGACTGAGGAAATGAAGGTATTTGTGTACTTGTACACTCCAAGAATCTGAGTTAAAATTGATGCATGTTCACGGCAATATGCATCATATTGCATATCAATATGCAGTGGATACAAGTGAAGCAGGCTAAAAAATAAAGACCTATCAGTGAAATAGCAAAATATTTAAGCAGGAAAGTAGGAAACTGATATTTTGAATGTCAAAAACCAGGGTTTACCTCAAGATGTGAACATCTGATAACACTCGAGAACACAGGCTATTTAAGACTCCTAGAAAAAATCTTTAAGCGTGTCCAACGATGGAAGAAGGTCCTTTGGACAGATGAAGCCCAAATGAACTTGCAGCAGCGTGCAGTGAAAGGAGTTGCTAATGATCCGTACTATCCCGCATCATCTGTCAAACATGGTTGAATCACTGTGATGCATGTGCCTGCATGATTTCCAGTATTTGTTGATGTGACCAAAGCATTCTGAAGTGCATAGCTCTACACACCTCAGAAACACGTTGCTTCACTGTGCAGGTGAAAATTGACCCAAAATATTTCACAAGGGAACCCAAGAGATGGCTAAGATCAGCCAGTCATCTGAACTTGACCCGACAAAACTGAAGGTAAAGACACCCACAAAAAGCAACAACTTTAGGTGGCTGGAGTAAAAAATTCCGGGACATGTTCAGGCCTGAAAACCGTGTAGAGTTTCTAGCTTGATGACATGTTTTGCGTAAAACTGTGCAACAGCGGGCTATGAGGTGTGCTTCCTTTTAGTTGTGTAACACTTACGAAACCCCCACCAACCAGCTGCGAGATCAAAAAGCCAGCCCATGCATGCAATGAGTCATTGCTTGTATAACCTAATGGGGTTAAACACACTGCTGTTTGCATTTAGAAATTAAAACAAAGCTTGGCTACCTTTGACCTGGTGATTCCTAAAGAGTCCAGACTACATCAAAGAATTAAAGCCAGTCCTTATAATTGTTATCCAACAGGCAACCATGTGCCTGGTATTCCTGTCTGTTGGGTTTTGCAGAGCCTTGTCTACATAAAGTTGTGGTCATATGCTTGCATACAATGGTTAAATGTTCCTTAGCAAGTTGACCACTCTTCTTGGCAGAATTAGTAGAGTTCATATAAATTGACTGGTTTCTTGGCTTTTAAGTGTAGTCCACACATTTTCAATAGGGTTGAGATTGGAACTTTGGGAAGGCCATTCCTGCAGCCTTATGTTAGCCTGCTTTATCTATTATTCCTAAACCAGTTCTGATGAATGTAGTCATTGCCCTGTGGGAACACCCAGTTCTGTCCAAGTTTCATCCATTGAGCTGCTGATTTGAGGTGAAGTTGAAGAACTTAGAGCTAGTTCTCTGTCTTCATTATATCATCCACTTTGTGCCATGTAGCAGCACCACTGGCAACAAAACAGCCCCAGAGCACCACCATGCTTGATTGTTGGTACAGTGTTCTTAGGTTTGAAAGTGACACCTTTACTCCAGCAATTTGGCTCATCGATGTGGGCAGCTGCAAATTTCAGTTGAGCTTGAAGGCGTTGTTCTCGAAGCGTGGTTCTTGGTCGGCACCCTCTCAGCCCACTGCGATGTAAAACCTGTTTCACTGTGGACAGTGACGCTGCTGTTCCAGCAGTTTCCAGTTCATGGCAGACTTGAACCTTGGTGGTTGCTGGGTTGTTCCTGAAGTATTGGTCAGTCCAATGAGTGCTGTCAAGTGAATCCTTTTTATGCTGGCAAAGAGAAACTACCAGTTGTAGTTAATCATGATCATTAATGAGAAGCTAATAGGCCTTGACCTTATTAAGACATCTTGGAACCTTTTTAGTCATTAAGGATGTATTTCACCCAAGGCAAAGAACAGTTCAAAGAAATCATTAAAAGCCCCAAATAACCATGACATTCATGCCCAAAATGAGTGCATGTAAACTTCTGACCACGTGTATTGTAGCTGTGGTCACCCGCTTCTTCCTCTTCTCTGTGAACTCTGCTGTCGCTCCCTTTCCTGTTCCTTTTCAGCCAGTCGGCATCCTGTGGACGCACAAGTGCTAAATACACATCTGCACTGACTGCTCACCCAAAATCCTTCACTCTGCGCACCCAAGAAGCACCAAAGAAAGTTTAGGTCTCAGCCACAATGAAAACAAAAAAACAAGAATACAGCAGCAAAATTAATCACCGCAGTAATTATGCGTACTATAAGAAGTGCTAGCTTGAGACTTCACACGGACATATTTCACTTGAACCTCAACTCGCAGACTAAAGGAGACTTAGAGAGCCAACTTGACCTAACCTCAAAAGATGAAGAACATATTGTAGACAGTATTAGAATATATACAAGTGAGGACTGTCTTATTATTGTGCAGACAGTTCAGATATGCTTTGCATTATGGGTTGTTTTAAGCCTTAATGTTGCTAGGCTAGCAACTGTTTTCATGTCCGTTCATGCTCAGTCTTTCAGATTAGTTAACCCTTAAATAATCCCAGTTTAATCCCAGTAAGGTGTTTTTTTTGTTTGTTTGTTTTGCTACCATGTAGGAATAAATTCATAAGAAGTGAAAACATGTTTGTAAATTCTCCCGTCAACATCTTTAGCTCACAATAAATCAAATCAAAGAGACAAAAGAAATTACTGCTGTCACAGAAAATGAGCTCGAAAAGGCAGTGCTGATAGTGCTGTCAGAGAAAATCATTCAGGGAGAGGAATGAACATGAGAGCAACGCCCACTGAGAAAGTGAAGTCAAAATGAAAGCTGTCAAAAAGCTGTGGAAGGAAGAGAAAAGCTTCTAGTCTTCTGGGAGGGAACCCCTGGAAGACAGCGAGACAGCCTGAATCCACCAAAGATCTGCATGATGCTAACAAGGGTGGAGTAAACAAAGGCAGGTATACAACATGGCTGCCTTTGCATTCCACTTGGTTGGAAATTTATCCATCCATCCTGTTCAGGGTCACAAGGGGGCTGGAGCCTATCCCAGCTGACATAGGGCCAGAGGCATGGTACACCTGTCCTGTACAGGTCACCAGCCTGTCGCAGGGCTAACACAGAGAGACAGACAACCATTCACACCTACGGGCAATCATTAATTAACCCCAGTAATTGCATGTCTTTGGACTGTGGGAGGAAACCCACACAGACACGGGGAGAACGGGGAGAAGTCCACACAGAAAGACCCGGGCCCAGGTGGAATCAAACCCAGACCTTCTGGATGTCATTGCAGCTGCGAGGCAGCAGTGCTAACCACTGCGGCGTTAGTTTTGAACGTGTACTCATTTGCTTCTGTTGACTTGGAATGGATTTGACAACTAATAAACACAAACCAGCTTTTTTTTAGTGCCAAATATGAAAGTATGTATCGTACAGACACAATCTCGCTTCTTTATATCTGAACGCTCGGTTCAATTTTCTTTCCAAATTATGCAGTTTTGTTGAATAAATGTTATTCTTTTATATGCGCCGTGGCCTTTCTGTCACCTTTGCTCTATTTTCTTTTGTTTTATCCACGTCTGTTTTTTTGGACTGAGGATTTGCTCTAAAGCCCTTGGGAGCGTCGCCTCACACAAATAGTTGGCATTAACTTTTTCAGTCTCTGTTTCATTATTTCCACGTGGAATTGAACTCAGACTGAACTTTTATAAGAGACAGCTGCAGTAGATCAGGCACCATCCACCATCAAGACACAGCTTTTCATGAGATATCGCAGGGTCATTTAATGCCTGTGCATTCTTACAGTTTTCTGAGGGCATTGTTGTTCCCCAAAAACAGTCAGTAACCTATCTCTGTTTGTGTGTGAAGATATTC
Source organism: Andinoacara biseriatus (assembly GCA_015108635.1). NCBI lineage: Eukaryota > Metazoa > Chordata > Actinopteri > Cichliformes > Cichlidae > Andinoacara > Andinoacara biseriatus. The sequence continues at coordinate 2,547 of VUQJ01032834.1, read as the reverse complement.
TATGGAAAGATGAGTCACTCATCAGAGTGGGAGGAAATTTGAAACAGAGGCGACACTACATCAGATAATGTATGCTGAGCCTCTGCGCATCATGCTGTTTCCTTTTAGAGGCAAACATTTTTTTTCCCCTCACAAAGCTATGAGTGTCAGGCAGCATTAGGGATTCATGCCTTTGTTGTGTCCCCATTTTATGGTATTTCTTTTTAAAACTATTGTTTCTTTTAAGTCATTCGGATGGTGCATGCATAAAAATGAGATGACCTGAGGGAAAACTAAAGAAAAACCTTTATTTTGTGACTCCAGTAGTTCTGCGCATAAGCTACAAAAGCCTGTAACAAAAAAAACACTGATGGGTGGGTACTGTGTTAGACTGGTGACCTGTCCAGGGTGTTCCCTACCTCGTGCCTTATGGCAGCCTTTCACCCTTTGGCAGCTGGGATGAGCAGGGTGCACCCCAGACAGGGTGTTTCAAACCACTATTTTTGTCCTCCATTGAAGAGACTTTAGATAAATTAAGACTTGTATGGAACTCAAGCACCTTAACAAGTTGTCTTCCCTCTTGCTGTGTACTCAGCAGCTCTTTCTCTCTGTGGAAAAGGGCAGAGCTTTATACACAGAGCAGAGCACATGGTCAAACCGAGAGCCGAGGAGAGGAGCATAAAAACGACTGCAGGAATGCACCAGCTGTTGCTGCATCATGTTCAGTCTTCAAAAAGGGCAGGCAGAGCTGATCACGCCCACTCGAGATGATGCTTGACGCACCTCAGCATGTATTAGCAGCGTCAAAGAAGCAGTTCGCCAATAAATGTTGCTAGAAAAATAGCACCGGCTGTACATTTTTAAATGGAAGCCACATTATCCACAGAGCAGATGAGTAATGGAGGAAGTCCGATCAGTTTTCAAACTAAATGCAGTTTAAATGCTTCATTTCTGAAGAGCGAATTGAGGAATACAAAAAACAAAAACACACATACCTGTTGTGTTCCTAAACTCAGGAGAGACTCTTGCACTGCATGGAAATACAAGTGTGCATAAACTTGGCAAATCCCCTTGATATATTTAAAAAAATTGTGATTGCACGTGACAAATATGAACCTGAGTGACACACACGAACATGCTGGATTTGGCTGCTAAACACTCTAAACAGATCATTACTTGGTTTCGTCACGTCACGTCACCTGACTTAGTTTTTGTGTTGCCACATTCCAGCTGGAATTAAAAGGGAAGGTCACACCTGTGACTTATTCTAATTTTACATGCAGCAGGTACCACTGAAGAAGAAAAAAAAGTGACAGGTAATTTGATGAGTATTACAGGATGCGCTGTAAACCAGCAGTCACCTTCACTGAGAACGCGCTTCTGTTTTTCCACAGAACTGCAGTTTTCACGTAGGATGAAGTCTCAATATTTACGGGGTTACTGCATGACACGGGATTACTGCAGTCACTGAACTGGAACGTTTGAGGACAAATATTAATGTTCTAACAGTCTCGACTGCAAAGTCTGCTGCTGTCCCCCGCACCAATAAAATGTTGGGATTCTTATAAATGAGGAATGGAAAGAAAATTCTTATGAGAAACTCTCTGATGTGAATTAATGATTAGGTTTAAAAAAAATGTAATACTTCTAAATAAGGCATCAAACTGTTGCTGATATCTTAAGGAGATTTCTTTAGTAATTAAGTCTTTAAATAGATACTGTTAGTTTAAAAAGGAGTATGCCCCTCAGTTTAAATAAAATGGATCACATCTGGAAAACCTTAAAACAGCAGGAACCTTCATATTTCAGAGCTGGCAAGTTAATTTCCAAAATGAAACGGATAAGATGAGATCTCATGAACGTTTGCTAACCCACGAGGAAAAAAAATCCAAGGACTTCCTGATACCTCACAGTGTACCATCATTTGTTTTAATTCTGGCCGGCTGGCCTCGGCCGTAACCTTCTTTAAAATGATGAAGACCACATAAATGAGGATAACTGACTGAAGCTTGTCCTTTAATATTTCCTGACCTTTAATTATCCTCCGTAAAATGTCGGTCTGTAAAAGTCACTGGTTGAGGACCTTGTTTTAAAACTAGCAAAAAAACCCAAAAAAGAAATCCCAAGATTCAATTTTGTATGCCCAGTTAATTTGTGGTGAATCTAAATTAGTCCTATTAACAGATTATTATACGGCATGAAAATGTCACACGTAAGCCCTGAGCTGTCTCGGGGAATTACCATCCCGTCGATTCTCACCAACATCTGAAGCTAAGTTGAAACAGAAGGGCGCCGCGGGCCTTTTGGAGCAGAAACATTTGACAAAACTATTAAATTACACTCTATGTGACCCTCCACTAGTGTCCCCCCTTTTCAGGCCGACTTTTCTCCTAAGACGCCCCGGAAAATAATTTCATGCTTTATGATGCTATGTAATTGTGCTGTCAGGTCAGCTTTCTAAGCCCCCCCCTCTCAGTTTTCCACCCACTCCCTCTTGCCTGCTTGTTCTCTCCCCAAGGGCCAACTACACCCCCCCACCCCCCCCCCCACCCCCACCCACACCCCCCG
>VUQJ01032818.1:0-15516 GCA_015108635.1 Andinoacara biseriatus | reverse complement strand
TAGCCTGCTGGGGGGGTTCCCATAATGCACTGCTTCTTTTTACTCTGTTCATACTTCACTCTGTGTTTAATCATTCTCTGTGTCTCTTCCACAGCATGTTTTTGTCCTCTCTCCCTTCAGCCCCAACCGTTTGCGGCAGATGACTGCCCCTCCCTGAGCCTGGTTCTGCTGGAGGTTTCTTCCTGTTAAAAGGGAGTTTTTCCTTCCCACCGTCGCCAAGTGCTTGCTCATAGGGGGTCGTTTTGACTGTTGGGTTTCTCTGCAGTATTGTTGGGTCTTTACCTTACAATACAAAGCGCCTTGAGGCGACTGTTTGTTGTGAATTGGCGCTGTATAAATAAAATCGAATTGAATTGAATGTATTACTATTAAAACACTTTCTGCCTCATCTGTCTCCACACTGTAGGACAGCGGGTTAAAGAGCACTGCACTCCTGACAATCCAAATGATGGACAATGTGAGCACTGTGAGAGTGACACGTATAACAGCGTTGCTAATTTCCAGGAGACCTGTCAGCCCTGCACCTCCTGCTCCCATCCCAATGGTATTCCTCAGACGGAAAAAATAAATAAATATATATATGTATGTATTTTTTGTATGCACTCACACACACATATAAGTTCAAAGGTCCTCTAATAAGTGATATACTCTTCTTTCAGCTAATTTAGAGGAGAAAGAATCATGCACCCCTACCGGGAACACGAAGTGTCGATGCAAGAAACATCACTTTTGCAGCAGTAAAGAATGCACAATCTGCCACCCTTGTAAAATGTAAGTTAGCACATACAGCTGTGCCATAAATTCTATTTCTGCATTGCTCATAGTGCTCATGTACCGGACCTATACTGCGGTATTTATATTAAAATATTGTACAAAATATTAGGGCCACTTTTTAAGATGCTCCACCATCAGCTCCAATATCAGCAATAAACATGAAGTAGAATTGGAATCTTTCTGATATTGTCAGCTGAAACTGATAATGTATAAGCTTTATAAGGAATAAAATTGTTGTATTTAATGCTGTATTAGTGAAGAAACTGTGTGAAATGTGTGTGTAGAGCTCCTTTAAAAAAATACATCTTTTATGTCATATTGACTTGTCCTTTCAGGCTGGTAACCTTAAAATCTTAAAATGTTTGATTCAGTTATGATTCACTTATACCTGTTTGTTGTTTTGGTTCAAGATGTGGCATCGGTGGTATTAAAGAAGACTGTACAGCCACTGGCAACACAGTCTGCAATGATGATGGTGGAGGTAAAGTGCACTTATGGTGTACTGAAGTATTACTGCATTTGGATTAAATCTTATTGGACACAGGTAGCATACTGCCACATTTGCAGAATTTTGTTTATGATGAAAATCTAATGGTCACATCTTTGTATTTCAGCTATTGCTGGAATTGTTGTCCTGGTAGTTGTTCTTGTTACTGGAGCCATTGTTGCAGCAGGATGTGTTGTAATCTGGAGAAAGACACAAAAGAGTGAGTATTCGTGCTAATATATGAGTATAGGACCACAGGGGGCACACGATTCTTATGAAGTGTTCCTCAGTACAGCATTGACGGTTTACTTCAGCAAAGTATTTATATTGCAGATTTTGGATCTTTCTAAAAAAAATTTGTATATAATTTCTATTAATTCTTTTTAATAAGGGAAAAGACAAAATGAGCTAGAAGAAAGAGGTGAAAGTGGGTCTCATGTGGTAAGTTATCTTTGGACACTTCTGACCTGATGTTTAGTATTTGTCCTGTGCTTCCCTTTCTGCACACACACACACACACACAAACAAACACACACACAAACAAACACACACAAATACACACACACACAAGGACATGAATGATAAACCCTATTGTGTCTCCTTTATTCTTGCACAGCTGCTCCTTTATGTAGAAGGGGGAGGTTAGTGTGTCAGTGCTCTACAGACTTTGTGCAGTTTGTTCCGTCATCATAATGAAGTTGAAATTTATTTAAAAACATTTTTTTTATTTCTGCTTCATAGGAGCTTGACGTACTCCTTCCAGGTAAGGAACATGATTTTATTCAAGGCACTCTTAGAGCTTTATTTATTCTTTGCATCTTGAGCTGAACATTTCATTTCATTTTTATTTAGTGCCTGCTGCTGTTTGGTATTTTTTGTCTTAGCCAATCAAAAGTGAACTACATGTGATTCATTTGTTTACATGTCATCAAGTAGCAGTAACAGCTGTTTTTTTGTTTTTTGTTTTTTTTGCCTTATTTGATAGTACACAGTGGAGAGAGACAGGAAGGTGGAAGGAGAGAGACAGGGGAAGACGCGGTAAATGGCGACAGGTTGGGATGTGAACCTGCATCGTCCCCACAGCTATGAGGGACATTATTTTAATCTTGAGCCTCTCCTGCCAGATATTGCAGCTTGGATGGAAGGATATGTAAAGTGTGGCTTTCCATACTGGGGTAGCAATGACTGTTATTGAATCCTGTAAAATGGACTATCCAAATGATCCCAAAGAGCGAACACTACAGCTACAGAGGAGGTGGGTGGGGAAGGAAGACAGAGAACAAACTGATCCGAACCCTTAAAAATAAGGATAAAAAGGGCAAAGCAGAAAAAAATCAGTGATATAGTGTCAAAAGTAAATTCTGCTCCTTCGGGTAACAACTGAGGTGCTTACATGATAAAATTGAACTGTAAATACTAACTTAAGTATCATGTTAAGAATGAGTCATTCTGTCTTTATTTTTATTGTTTGAATTTTAGGTGTTAACCTAGTGAAAACTATCCTGATTCGGCATTTACGCTACATAGATTAATTTATGCCTTATGTGAAGATAAAAATAAAGTTGGTTTAAAGCTATAGAAAAGTGTCAATTTGTTTTTTGTTTTTTTATTATGGCTTAGTTTCAATCATCTTTTCTTCCTCATCTTCAAAAGAGAGCGCACCTAAATATTTTAATTTCTAGAAAAATCACCTTTCCTCTTTTTGTTCACCTTTCACAATAAGATCTCTTTAAAGGCATTATGAAACAAACTTTTACCACGTCCTGGCTTCGTAAGATTATTAGTATACATTTTATCACATTCTCTCACTTTCCTGTTACTAATGAAGAAATCTTGGCGACACAGACAAGTCAAACCAGAATGCAGGTTTCATGTTAGAAAGAACAAAATAGTCCAGAAAAGAATCATGGTGTGGTGGACGGCCTGGGTCTTCTGGGTCCTTCTCTGTCTGTCTCGAGCTTCTGGGGGACATCATTGCAACTTCTTCATTACCAAGCATGTTTCATGAAAAACACACAATACACAGACACATTCACTCACTTGCACACAAATAAAGCAAAATTGTGTGCTTGTTTCTGTTTTTGTTTTAATCTTTCAGCTGCTACTTGTGGTTCTGAGCGGCCGTTGGAAGGTATAAATTGTTTCCCATCTTGTGGATCCTGGCCTGATTTTTTGCTACCAAGTGCCACCTTGTGGTTGCAGTGTTTCTTGTCATGGCTGCAGTTGAAGTGAAATTAGTACCATGTGTTATCAAATCTTTGGTGTTGCACAACAAACTCAAAAGTCAAAAGTACATTTCAGGAATTGAATTATGCTGCTGTGGTTAAAGCTAGTTATATTAACTAGTTAAACCATGTCAAATAAAAGAGTTAAGAAATTACATAGTGATGATTTTGTGTGATGTGGCTGTTAACTGATGCGTATAGATGTCAGACTGGATCTCTATATACAGTTGTGGCCAGACGTTTACATCCACTCATCATCTCTTTGCCAGCTAAGGACTTGTTTGGTAGCACTCACTGGATTGTTCAATGCTCAGAACAATGGGGAAGTCGAAGGAAGCGAATGAAGATCTAAGTAGGAGAATTTTGGATTTACTCAAGTTGGGAAGGTCTCTCTTAGCCATTCCTAAAAAAAAACTGCTGATTACAAGATCATAAATTCAAATAATTTGTTATTTGGATGAGTCACCATTTTGCCAAGATCTGAAAGAAGATCCAAACTGTCACCCTCAGATGAAAAGAAATTGGTCAGGATGTTCAGGAGCAACTCAGGAACCACCAAGGATCAAGCATGCCATGAAATGGAAAATGCCCACAGTGAGGGGAGTTTTACATCACCATGAACTGAGAGGGCGTCAACCAAGAAAGAAGTCCCTGCTACTCTAAAACTGACAGCTTTAAGCTCGACTGAAATTTGCAGCTGCCCACATAGACAAGCCAAATGTCTTCTGGAGAAAGGTTTTATGGTCAGATGAGCCAAAGATTGAGCTATTTGACCACAATACCTAAGAACACTGTACGAACTGTCAATCGTGGTGGTAATATCATGCTCTGAGGCTGGTTTGCTGCCAGTGGTAGTGGCAACTCAACAGCTATATGGTTGAAACTTGGACACGATTGATGGCAGCGGCACAATGACCGCAAACACACATCAAAGCTAGTTTTGCAATGGATAAAACAGGCTAAAATTTAACTTCTGGAATGGCCTTCCCAAAGCTCCCACTTGAACCACACTGAAAATTTGTGGGCTGCGTGTAAAAGCCGTGTCTGTGGCAGGAAACCAACCAATTTAAATGAACTCTACCAATTCTGCCAAGAACAGTGGTCACATATCCAGCCAGAATTATCCCAGAAGTTTGTTGATGGCTACCAAAATGTTAGTGCGGGGTTATGTATACTGTGTGGGTAACCTTGTGTATGTAACCTTCTGACCACAACTGTGAGGAAATTCGTTGTTTTTCCAATAAGCTAGTTAAAAAGTCAAACATGCATCTTTAATCTTTGCTGATTGTAAGGAATAAAACATTTACTAGAAGAAAATATTACATTAAAATTAAAAATCAGAGAGCCCATTTTGGTGTGCAATCAGCACTTTAGTACTTAAGCTGGTTTGAAACTTGATAATGGTTCATCATTTATGTGATTCTGTATGTGATCTGGAATAATACTTTTTACTTAGGAACAGTATAACTATACATATAACATGATACTACTGTATGTAACCATTTATTTCATTCACGGAGGCACGTCACAAATACCACCGTTGGTCCAATCCAAGAACTGGCTGCCGTTACGTAATGTAATGATGCTTTCACTTGCATTGGGAAAAAGTAGTTGCATTCACTGGAATTGGGATATAACACTTTCAGTGAGGAACTGCAGCTTTTGAGGGATAGGATTACTACTAATAGGCTTACTACTGTGTATTTTTGTGCCGTTTCCAAGATGGGCTGAGATTGTTATGAGATTGAACGTCAAGTGAGTTATATTTACTATTTTTTTAACTGGCCATTATATGTATATGTAGATGTTTTAGTGCACTCCTCTCAGTTCAAAAGTCCCTGCTGCTTTGGGGCGATCAGAGGAAGCAGGGCGGTCCCTCGGTCACAGCATGGGTGGAGCGCGCAGTGAGGAAATGTCAGAGGAGAGCTGAGCAGCGGTCCCCGCGTTGTTCTCACCGGATGATCCGCCAGATGAACTTTATCACCATGAACTCACCCAGAAACACCACACAGGTAGGTTTGCCAACTTTTTACGATCACATTCGTCTTATAAGCGAACTTTTCCTTTTGCTGCTGGGACGACAGAAGCCCCAGGCTGCTAAGATGCACTTATGTTACCAGATTATGCGAGGCATGTTTTAGCTGCTCTTTGTTGCTTTATGGGGCTCCACGCAGGATGAAACAGAGCAGCATTTGTTAGGCGACCAGCCTGTGAGGTGACTCCTGAGTCTGGAATGATATTTCCCCTTATGAGCGCCTCTCTATTTTGTTGCTAAGACTACAGAGGAGGTGGCCGCTCGCTGGACTATTAACCACGTCACTGTGTCAGCACGCAGTTACGTCAGAGTGGGAGAGTTGCTGTTTAGTATTTTCCTCCCAAACGCCTCAAGGTAATTGGATGTAGGGTGGTGCAGCAGCAGTGGTGGAACATCTTACATCCTGTGCTTCTCAACCATCTTAAAGCAAGGTTCCTGTGAATATATGCTGCTTCTGATTCAGTATTTTCATTTGTGAAATAAAAAAAAAAACGGGGGAAAATAGTGCATTTTCCTTAATGGCATATACTGTCGCTTTGGTAGGTGAACACATCATGAAAGACTGTGCAGCCCAGTGAAAAATTAAGTACACCCTTGGTGCTTTCACAGGTATTAAGAGCGTAAGTAGTAGCCAGGTGCTGCTATTCAAATCCCCTTTATTAATTAATCATATGGAAATGTGAGCATCTCTATAAAAGCAGAAGTTTTGTCAGTTTGCTGCTCTGGAGTGTGTTAATAAAATGTCACAATCTTCCCAGAAGTGGACGTCCCAACAAATACACCCCAAAGTCTGTGCAGTGCTCTGAAAAATTGCGAAAAACCCAAGAGCTACATCTCAGACTCTCGAGGCCTCAGTTAGCATCTTAAATGTTAAAATACATGACAATACAATTAGAAAAAGACTTAACTAGCATGGCTTGTTTAGATAGTTTGCCAAGAGGAAGCCTCTTCTCTCTTAAAAGAACATGGCACCACTCCTTCGTTTTGCAATGTTACATCTGAACAAACCACAAGACTTCTGGAACAATGTCAGATGAGGCCAAAGTGGAGATGTTTGGAGATAATGCAGAGCACCATGTTTAATGCAAAACAGACAAGCATATCAGCACAAACACCTCATACCAACTGTCAAGCACGGTGGTGGAGGGGTAATGATTTGGACTTGTTTTGCAGCAACAGAACTCCCCTGTATAGAGATTAAATTAGATTCAACTTTATTAATCCCTTTGGGAGGGTTCTGTAAAGATATGTACCAAAGTATTCTAGAGTTAAATATGAGGCCATTTTGTCCATCTGCTAAAGCTTGGCTCAAACTGCAATAGTACAGCAATCCCAAGCACAGCAGCAAATCTACAACACAAAGAAAACTTCAACCTGACTGAAATGCCATGGTAGGACCTTGGAGAGCTGTGCATAAACAAATGCCTGCAAACCTCAATGAGCTGAAGCAACACTGTGAAGAAGAGTGGGCTGAAATTCCTCCACAACACGTGAGAGACTGATAAAGTCATAAAGATTACCCATTACGTCAAATTATTGCTGCTAAAGATGGTTCTACAAGATACTGAAACATGGAATGTACATAGTTTTTTTTTACATGGCTGCATAGAGTGCTGTGAGAATTTTGTTTTTGACATGGCCATAATTACATGATGGAAATAACTGCTCATATTAACTAATGTGCCCTTTTAAATAAATGAAGCATAAACATAAACTGGGACAGACTTCCTGTTACTGTTACTGTTCTTCAATAGATGTGTGGTAGAGAGATGTGTTTTCTCAAATACACTGAGCTCTCAGTACCCCAGAAAGCTGAAATGATGGACACTGAAGGCTTTCTTTTACCCTCCCTAAAATGAAAAAAAATACTTACACTCTAATTTTTTCACATAGTGGTGTTTAAATAAAGAGTCTGAGTACTTAATCCACCTATGCCAGTCTGTTCTTCTCTAACTGTATGTAAATGCTTAAAACCATCAGTTGTGAGCACTTACAAAAAGATTCAGTTATGTTGCTGTTATGTAGCAATTACTGTTCCTAAATGACTGAAAAAAGCTACATCACTGGCCTCTTGTCTGGCTCAGTGTTTGTTTGGGTGGACTCTTCGATGTAAGTGTTGGAAATTTTCCCAGTGAGTAAGTCATGGGAAGTTTTCCCTAAGCTCTGTGACCTCATGTGCTTCATAACCGCTGTCTTTTTGAAAGCTTGAGTCTAGGAGAGAACAGTTCATAGTCTCGTGGTGTTACGGTGCGATCACGATGTATGCGGACTTCCCTTTTCATGTTTCAATTACACGCTAGAGGAAGCTTCATTTTGGCACCTTTGTATGACTGCATTTTATCCATGTTAGTGATGATAGTTTCAGATTTTTAGTCCAGCCATCCAGGCACTGATGCTTCTTGATCTGTTAGCGTATAAACATCTAAACAATTGTAAAGTACAAGCAGTATCTTTGTGTCAAAACCTGAGCTATTTGAACATGTATGCTGCAGCCATATAATATACTGATAGAGAGTGAAAACATCACACAGGGTTCAATTCTGGTTCAAGCCTTAAGCTTTTGCACTATATATTGCATGTTGCCTATCTGATGAAATCCAGGAAAGCAGATATTAAGTGAATGCAAGGTGTTTTTTGCATTGTTCTACACTGAAGCTGAATTGCATAGTTTACAAACTGCGATATTTTTTAAAGAAAGCAGTGCTGTTTTGTTATATCTTAGATAAAAAGATGTAAATGTTAACAGGCACAATGTGTGGCAACTAAAAATGGTTATCAGAGGAGGGCAATGTTCTTCTCGAGGGCTCAGTCTTCCTTCCTCTCGTGTTGCAAAGTCTGATACTGGCTGAGTGCGTCACTCAGCGCACTGCATCTATATTTAGAGGTATAGTCTTCGTTTCCCCTGATGGGTGGAGCGCTTGATCAAAAATAACTGGGTTTTATATACAAATGTATCATGATTATCATACAGTACCAGCCGAAAGTTGGAATACAGTCACCCATTCATATGAGTGGGTGAGTCCCAACTTTTGGCTGGTACTGTACATCAGTGTTCCATTTTGTCCCTAAAACACTTGTATTTACTCTAAATCTATTTATGCTTCTGTTTCAGGATCTGTTTGAATGCGCATGTTAGAATCGAGCTGAAGATGCAGGGGACCATTGCACGGCTGTGCGTGGTGGTTGCTGCTGCCATATTAAACCATCCCTTGCTCTTTCCTCATGAAAACACCACACTCCCAGACCAGGATGAGGAGTTGATTGCTCGAATGCGGGAGCATGAGGCGAGACTGGAAATGGAGCGGGCCAAGTTGGAGAAAGAGCTTTCACAGCTGGGCTCCAAGCAGGAGGAAACCAGCTCAGAGGAAGGTTATAGTTGGTACTTATGGAGCACCGTGTCCTTCATAATATTCTTCACTATCGAGATGTGCAGGGTGGATCTGGCCGATGCAGAAATCCGGCCAGTTGAGGAGGAAGACGTTTTTTCAGAGAGTGGATCCATCAGCCCCAGGATGATGGTACTGGATAAGGACATCCTGAGCAACTTCTGTGACAAATGCACTTACACTTCAGCCCATGAAAACTGGAGGGTGAGGGAGTTTGTCGAGGGTTTTGCGGATGACTTGCTCGAGTCACTCAGGAGTGTATGCAACAGGGACACAGACATGGAAGTCGGGGACTTTGTTGGCATCGGAAGCATGTTCGAGTCTTGGAAGGTGTGCAAACCTCTCACATGTGACCTCATCGTGCCTTTCTCACCTCCAGATCTGCACTCCTTCCAATACTACCTGTGGTGCAACTCCTCCAGTGACATACCTCCTGATATGCAGGGCTGTGGCAAGATAAAGGTGACCAGGTCTGGGGAGAATGGGGACGGCTGTCTCTGTGGCTCTGTTAACCTTGGAGAGGACATGCTTTGTCTATTGCATGGAAGGAACGACACACACAAAGTCAGCCTCAGTCCTGATGAATTGCTGTGCTCCAGAGACACAAACTTCTTAGCGAAAGATCAAGTCATGAAGTGGTTTCAGATCTCTGTCACCAAAGCGTGGAGACGCATCTCCCACAAATATGACTTTGAGGTTACCTTTTGCAACTTGGATGCTGCTGGCGCACTAAAGATCCGATTCCCTTCAGGGAAAGTCATCGTGATGAACATTGTCCCGGTGGTCCGACTCGAGGACACAGATGCTTATTTTGTCTTGCACTTTCCATCGGATGTTGACAGCTTCCCAGACCCATACTGGTCCTTCTCTGTTACCGTCTACGAAAAGAATTTGCTGAAACATTTCTCTAAACGCCTACCAAAACATTCCTGTCATTTACACTGCCTCCAGATTGTGGCTTTCTTACACAGAAAACAGTCAGGGCTCACCGGAAAAAGTGCCCTTACTAACTACCACTTAAAGACTGCTCTGCTGCACTTGTTGCTGAAGAAAAAGCCCTCTGCATGGAGCACTGAGAGTATGCAGCACAGGGTTCAGGACTTGCTTGGCTTTGTGCAAAGGAGCCTACAGGAGAAAAGACTTAACCATGTTATGATTGGGAACAGTAAAGTGCCAGAAGAGGTCCAAGTTCCTGAGATGATTCGTAGAGCAGAGCCCATCAATCTGTTCCGGACGCTGGTGCTGCACAAGGAGCTTTACACAGCAACAGTCAAGCATTTTCAGGAGATGTTGAGAAATGCGCCCGTGCTCATACAGGAGTACACACCGCACTTATCGAACGGAGGTTTACACCACAGCCTAGCTGAATGTTTATAAGCACTCGGCCTGAGCTATTTCAGACAGATATGTCAGACGTATCATTCAGAGATTCTATAAGTAATGCTACCAATACAGCAGCTATTTCAGCTAGACTTGTTGTGGTCTTGCTAGGGTTGCTTTCTTTTAATCTTTTTTTCTTTTATTTTAAATATGGTCTACTGCTAACAGAGGCTAAAGGGAAAGGTGAAAGTTTGAGTGGAAAAATCCCGTAATATTACTTACAATTTTCTTAATAACTAAAAGGAGTTCATTCAGTTTTTAACTTGCAAAGAATGTAAACAAAAAAACACAGTCGAGCGTGAAGAAGGACACACTGACACGATTCAGCACAGTCAAAAACTGCTTCTGTTTTGGCAACAACACCTGTGTCAGGTGAACCTCTGGGTTAAATAACCCCAGTCTGTTTAACAGTGTTACTGCTCCACCTAGTGGTGGCAGGTTTTTATCAACCAAAGTACAGTAGTCACTAATAGAAGGCACATGTACAGCAGTTATTTCAGCTGTGGCTGATTTGTAGACTTGTAGTGGTTTTACTGTAGCTGCTTTCTTTTAACCTTTTCTTGAGAATATAGCCCACAGCTATCAGACGCTAAGGGAAAGACCGCAGTATTTAAGAGGAGATATCCAGCAATGCCGACACTTTCACACAGGTGTCCCTCAGCTCATTAAAGAAGCAGCAATAAGTAATGAGAACATGTAGGATGATAAATTTTAGAAGGATATTTTAACAGAAATACCTCTCATGTTATACCAGTCCACACAGCAATCTTGAACCTTTAAGTGTACTGTCTGCTTTGTATAACAGATGCAGATCTGATGGCAGCTATTAAGGATTATAATGCTGTATGTATGTTTTATGGCTTATTAGACTTTTTTTCTTTTCTTTTTGTCTGTATTTTTTTTTTAAATATGTTGATTTTAAATCTTTGAAGTTCCAGTTTATTAAATGGGACCACATCTTGTGGCCTGAAGGGAAACATATTGTTTTTAAGTGTCTTGGACCACAAACAGAGAAATCAGAATGAGGCCAGTCATTTCACGGACAGTTTTTAATTGAAAAATCAGTCGCATTCACTCGTCAGATGTTTCGTCAGATGTTTCTCCAGATGTTTCAGGTTTTTGAAAGTGACTCATCAGAGACGGTAACATAAAAGGACGGCTGAAGGCTTTGCTCAGTACTCTGAGTACTAACTTTCTACAAGCCATAGTCAAAGTTGGGGTTCCCATCAAGGAAGGTCTTGAAGAAGGCCTTGTGGGCATCTGCGCTGTGTATGGTGGCTTTGACAGCTGGATCCTCCAACATGAGCTCTGTCCACTTCTTCAGCTCAGGTGTGCTGTCCAGACATCTAGAAGACAAAGATCTGAAAATGCTTGTCGAGGCTATAAAAACATATCAAAGCATTTCCAACTTGCAGGAAAGGTGGACCATGGAAGTCAAAATCAAAACCTCAAGGAGGAACCTTCAGATTAGACTGGATGTCTGCCCAGTAAAACTAGAAAGCAAAACTCCCATAGGGCCTGCAGCAAAAGCTGGTTAAAAATAGTACAGTGTTAATGTACAAGTATTTCTTTTCCACCACTGGGTGCCACTTTGTGCCTTTGGGAGTCAGTGTATATTTTGACAGGTTTGTGAACCAAATGTAACGTGTTGTGTAGCAAAAACTGGGGTAATTTATGCAGGAAACAAATCACAGCAGACAGAATCTGCAGGTTAGTCACTGAATTTCTTGCAGTAGCCCCTCCCAAAGCCAATGAAAACATTGGTTCAAGGTTGGCAGCAAATCATTTAAACTGCACAGGCAACTGACTTTGACAGGGAGGCATTCAGCTCAAGTCACTTTGCTATTACATTAAAAAAAAAAAAAAATCAAAGCTACAGACAAACAGGAGAGACATTTTCTCTGAGAGAAGAAGGGATCAATAAACTCACCACACACTAGAACTGTGAAAACACAATATCCTCAAAACAGTTACATTTGCTTTGAAATTTTTGAGTAGGGTCATGCTTTGAAACTAAGTGCACAAGCTGGGGAACGACCTCTTTTTAGCTCCAGAGAGACATGAGGGGTACTTCCCATAATCTGACCTGCAAAGGCCCATACATCCTCCTGTCACTTATCATTTATCACTAACACTTGTGAATTAGTCTAACTTTTAGTTGAATTATATCAGTCAAATTCAGCTGATGGGGCACAGTGCCTTTAAATATCTGTAAAGATTGTTACTTACTGTTTGAACTGATATGCCTCCGCCCTCTCAAACCACGGCCACATCATGTAGTCAATCATGGTTATGGAATCTCCACCAAAGAACTTGGTCTTCTTGTTAACAAGCTCCTGGAAATTGAACATTACATTCATGCAAAGCTGTATTTAATATTCTGAAATAACCTGGTACATTAAAGATAATCGTAATCATCTTAATAATTACAACCGTTGATCAGTGATTACAATTCACAGGCAGGCTCATTGTTTGCTGGGTTAATGTATAAAGAAACCAGAGCTCTCAGCTGCACCACCTACCTCATTTAATTTGACAAGCTTTTCTTTCAGTTCAGCTTCCAGTCCAGAGACATCCTCACCATTCTTTCTCCCTGTTGGGATCTTGTAGAAGTATGGTATCACCTGCAGAAAACAGTGACATTTATATGATTATTTGCTGAAAAGAACATAGCCTCAGGATTTATATGCAAGTCTTCATGTGACCTACTTTGGAAAAATGCTCCAGCATCATCTTTTGTTGAGCTTTAGCAAAGGGAGAGGAAGGAAGCAGCTTCTTTTCGGGGTAAACTTCATCCAGGTGGTCACAGGTAATTGGTGACTCGTATATCACCTCACTAGCAGGTGTCTCCAGTGAGACCAAGAGGATTCTTCTCAAGACACCAATCTGGTTTGTCTTTCAGGTTGATGTTGATGATGTCATATCTGAAACGTCAGTGAAACCATCAGTGTGTTTATTAGACCCAACTCCTAATAGACTGCTCAAAGAAGTCCTTCCATTAATTGATGCTTCAATATTAAATACGATCAATCTTTCTTTATTAGTTGGCTATGTACCACAGGCCTTCAAGGTGGCAGTAATTAAACTGCTACTTAAAAAGCCATCACGTGACCCAGCAGTCTAACCGATCCTCTGCAGAGGAATTGTTTGTTTGAAGCGTTTCAGTCGGGTTTCTGAATTCATCACGGTACAGAAACAGCATTAGTGAAGGTTACAAATGATCTTCTTACAGCCTCTTACAGTGGACTCATCTCTGTGCTTGTCCTGTTAGACCTCAGTTCAGCCTTTAATACTGTTGACAATATAACATTTTATTACAGAGATTAGAGCATGCCATAGGTATTAAAGGTAATGCGCTGCAGTGGTTTGAACCATATTTATCTAATAGACTGCAATTTGTTCACGTAAATAAGGAGTCTTCTTCACACACTAAGGTTAATTATGGAGTTCTGCATACACCTCAGTTCCCATGTCATCAAAAACTCTGATGCCCTCAACGACAGGTGGAATGGAGAACTTAATGAAAGCTTGGGGGAAATTTCCAGCAAGTTCAAAATGGTGCTGGGAAAATTCAGTCTGGCATGAGGTGGAAGGGGGCAGAGCTTTTCTAAGTACTTTTTTTTTTTACACTCAGTTTGGAGACTTTTCATTAACACTGGATGGTGTTATATTAACTCTGACAGAGTGCATTTGCTTTAACACTTCACTATAAAGAGTTATTTTATTTTAACTCTGAATATTTATACCAACACTGCAGAACATAAAGAGGCATTTTAAACAAGCACGGGTGTGGAATTGACTCTAATAGAATTAACATGCTGTGATACTCCTTATTTGACACTCAGGATTTTACTGTATGAGGAACTAATGCAGCAGCCCGATACCGGCATATTCACCATCACATTTGGCAATGGAAAGCTTGATTTTCCTTGATTCCGAGTTCCTTTTAAATGTTTCTTTGCATTTTGACTATTACCAAAGTACCATGGGACTTTGGTGTGACAACCAGTGCAGAGTATTTTACTTATTCATTTTCTCTACTCTTTCTTGTGACCTCTACCTTCTCAGGACATAACTTTGTCCAACTGTTCTCAGGGGTCAACATCATCTCTCTGTACCCTGGAAACATCATTTTCTCCCACCCCAGTGCATCAAACTGTGTGGAATTTGCATGTTTCCTCCCACAGTCCAAAGACGAGGGGTTCTGTTAATTGGTGGTTCTAAATTGCGCATAGGTGTAAATGGTTGTCTGTCTCTCTATGTTGGCCCTGCAACAGGCTGGCAACCTGTACACGATGTACCCTGCCTCTTACCCTACGGCAGCTGGGATAGGCTCCAGCCCTGCCGTGACCCTGAACAGGATAAGCGGCAGAGAATGGATGGATGGATGGGTAATTGTGTACATTTTTTTAACACTGACTGGATTAGTTACAGATTAACACTGTGTTTAGAGTTAAATTCAATTAACAGTGAGTGTTACATGAATCTTACACTTACACAATGCAAAATTGTAGGAGATGATTTAGGATAACACTTGAAACGCTTGAAAAGTAGCAGTGTCATATTTAAATAACACCTTTAAATAACCTTTGTGTTATTTGTCTTGTATGGTAAAAGTATATCAACACTGTGAGTGAACTCAATTTAACTCTAATCAGAGTAAAATCTACTCTGAAAATGTAACACTGCGGTCAGTGTAATTTTAACACTGCACAGGGCAGGACCATATGTTCACTGGCTCAGTGTTAAAATTGACTCTTTTATTGTTGAATTACCACTGCTCATTTTACTGTGTACGATGCACTGAGTGTTTCTTTTCATTCACCTCTTTTTACTCTGTTTACACCGCACTATTAGTTATTATTAATCTCTGGCTCTCGTCCACAGCATGTCTTTTGTCCTGACTCGCTCTCCTCAGCACAGGTCGTGGCAGATTACTGCCCCTCCCTGAACCTGGTTCTGCCAGAGGTTTCTTCCTGTTCAAAGGGAGATTTTCCTTCCCACTGTTGCAAAGTGTTTGCTCATAAGGAGTTGTTTCAACTGTTGGGTTTTCTGTTACTATTTTAGGGTCTTTACCTTACAATATGAAGCACCTTGAGGTGATTGTCTGTTGTGATTTGGTGCTATATATAAAACTGAATTGATGACAGCTACATGTATTAAAGACTATAATGCTGTATGTATGTTTTGTGGCTTATTAGTTTTTTTTTTTTTTTTCATTTTTTCATT